>OVAN01016230.1:0-10743 GCA_900406275.1 Anastatica hierochuntica
AGACGTTGGTCGTGTTTCCGAGTAAGTCTGATTAGAGATGTGATCTTGGACATTGATTTCGAGATGACCATTTTTGACACCAACAATTACAAATCTCTCTCTTGCTCTCAAAACTCAGAAAAATAGCTTAATGATACATGAAACACGAGCTTAGGTTTTTGTTATGAAATCCGGTTTGCGATAAGTTCAGTTTGGTTCTTCGTCAATTCGGTTCGATAAACGGGACAACGATCGATCGATCCTTGTCCATCTGTTTGGATTTTTGTAGCCTTCAAGAAAACTTCCTTCGATGCTTGAAATCCGTCCAAAATGCAATCTTTTGCACATCCAAGATCGATTCCTGTAAAAACACTAAACACAAATCTGCGCCAAAGAGATCCGAATACAAACAAAGTATACGGATCCATAAATCTAGAGTAAAAACCGTAATAAAACCCACTAAAATACTAACACATCACATACAAACAAAGCTGCACGATGATGGTTGGAGATAATATTGACGACAGAATCGCGACGCCTGTGCGAACATTCCCAAGATACGATGAGATGAGATCCCAACTGGAAACCATACAGAAGTGACTCAGGGAGATGAAGCAGACGAGAAGAGACCAAATCTCTGTCGGACATGACGCAACCATGGTTGCAGAGCTCCAAAACCTCAAGCAACAAATGAAGCCTACACGGAGAAGTTCCAAGAAGACATACAACGTCTTTAGCGTTTGGAGCTCAAGAATGAAACTCTGAGGGAAATAAAGTCCACCCTAATAGCCAAATAGGAAGCAGGGCAAAGGTTCAGGGTACCCGTACCCAGGATGCAGACTCTGAATATCACCCCAGGCGATAATCAAGGGGAAGAAGAGAACCTGGCCACTGGAGGAAATCCAGTAAATCAAGATCACATACGTGGTCTAGAAGATCAGGTGGAATTGCAGGGTCGACATGTTAAGAACCTGAACCGGCCGTCCGATGAGTACAGATGCCTGGAACTAAAGTTCTCCAACAAATTCGAGGTTATTTAGCCGATTATTGAACGCCTATCGAGAGTTGAACCTCCTCGAAGGAGAAGCGCTTTAAGCTCTTACGCATACACTCCCTTCACTGAGGAAATCGCACTCATCGACATAACTAGGAAGTTTTCTTTCCCCACCAATTAAGCCGTACGATGGGACCTCATACCCATATAATCATATTGTCTGATACAGGAAAAAGATGTTGACGGTGGCAATCGAGAAGGAGCTAAGATTAGCCACCATGTGTAAAGGGTTTGGATCTAGCCTCACCGGCGCTGCCCTTCAATGGTTAATCACCATCCCGAATGTAAGCGTGGGATCTTTTGTTGCATTGACCGAATTGTTCATAGAATAATTTGCTAGCAGTAGAGTTACCCCCAAGTCCACTGAGGATCTCTACAAGATCAAGGAGCGCATGCAGAATCCTTATGAAATTATGTGTAACGCTTAAACTAGGAGAAAGTGGTGGTTTCCAATTGCAACATCATGGCTGCCATCTCAGTGTTTAGAAAATGACTGCATGAGGATGGAGATTTGTACGTGGACCTGACCAAATTCTCGTGTAGGGCGATGGAGAACGTGCTTTCTAGGGCCCAAGCATAAATTAAGTGGGAACTAGACTTGGTATCAAGGCAAGGATACTCTTCCAAGATCATATAGACAGAAAAAGCTTCCAGGGATGATAAGTCTTACCAAAAACCCCCCAGAGAAGACGGAGGCAGAGGGTCCAAAGGTGGACATCAACCTCTAGGTAAATCAAGCGATGATAGACTCGTGGTGACCACATGGCCCGACATCTCAAATATGCCGATATCTAAAGGAGAACTGGTGGGAGTCTTGAAGCAGATGGGCCACAGGTCAGGTGGCCTTAGAAAATGAAGATATCTGACAATCACAGAAATCCCAACAAGTGGTGTGATTTCCACAATGACCACAGGCATTGAACGGAGGATTGCATATCCCTAAAGATGGAAGTCAACGAACTACTTAAAAAAGGATACCTCCGAAAGTTCCTATCAGACAAAGCCAAGGAGCTGCTAAATAGGCAAGACGATGACGCCCATGCGGGGTGCAAGGGCCCAGACTTTCCCCCGAGAACGACCGTGTGATCAACGTAATATCAAGAAGATCAGAGATCAGCGGGGTCTCCTACGTTGCGGCAAAGAAGACTAGAAGAACCGCAAATAGTAGCCAAGACGCCTAGGGAGCCAAGCAGCAACGCCACGACAAGGAAATAATCAGCTTCACCGTGAAAGAACAAAACAAGGTTCTAACTCCGCACCACGACGCCCTAGTTATTCCTTAATGGTGGAGAATTATTTGGTGAAGAGGCTACTTATCGACAATGGAAGCTCGACTAACTTACTTTTCTTGGGGGCATACTCTGACTTGGGTTTGACCTAGAAAGCCCTAACTAAGAAGGCCACCTCGCTTGTGGGTTTGAGTGGAGAATTAAGCAGACCACATGGGAAGTTACGCTTCCCGTCTACGCGGAAGGAGTAAACCACTCTACCATATTCTCCGTGGTAGACTACGCGTCTGCCTAAAATATGATCATGGGAAGATCCTGGATACATGAGATGAGCGTTGTGCCTTCTACTTTGTATGAAGTGCAGAAATTCCCAACACCCCAGGGAATCAAGGAGATCAAAGGAGATCAGGAGAATGCCAGATCTTGGTACCAGACTTCTCAAAAGGCAAGACGACCCCCTTGTAGCAATTACAGAAACCACCTCCAAAAACACACACCGAGGAGCCGGAGGTGGAACAGCTTGACGAGGTACCTCTAGTACCTGAGAATCCGTAAAGGAGCCTTAAGATACGTTCAAGCCTCTTAAATGGCTTACAATAAAGACTAATCGACTTCTTAAGGACCAATTCTGACTACTTCGCATGGTCTCAGAAGGATATGCTCGACATAGAGCTAGAAGTCATAGTGCACAAGCTGCAAGTCGACCCAAACCATCCCCTGATCAACACAGAAAAGAAGAAAATTTGCACCAGAGCGTGACTCCATCATTAACGACGAAATCAAAAATCTACTTGCCGCTGGGTTCATCGGAGAAGTCCAGTACCCAGAATGACTAGCCAATGTCATTGTGGCCCAAAAGAAAAGCGACAAGAGAGGGTTTGTATAGACTTCACAGATCTTAATAAATCCTGTCTAAAGGACCCGTTCCCTCTGCCTCACATAGACAAGCTAGTATATGCTACAACTGGGTACCAAATAATGAGCTTCATGGACGCTTTCTCCGGGTACAACAAGATCCTCATGTACCCGGACGATAAGGAGAAAACTTCATTCATGATCTCACGAGTAATATATTGCTAATAAGGTGATCCCCTTTGGGTTGAAGAATGCAGGGTCCACATAGCAAAGGTGGGGCAACATGATGTTCACAGATCAAATCGGCTAAACCATGGAAGTCTACATAGAAGATATGCTGGTCAAATCCATGGAAGCGAAAGATCATATTGTCCACTTGCAAGAAGCTTTCTCAACGCTGAGGAATTACAACAGGAAGCTCAATCCTTTCTAGTTCTCTTTCAGAGTAAGCTTCGGGAACTTCTTGGGGTACATAGTAATGTGCGGGGGATAGAGGCCAACCCAGAGAAAATAAGAGCAATTCACTCAATTCCCTCTCCAAGAACTTCGAAAGACATCCAAAAGCTTACGGGAAGGATGACAACTCTGAGTAGATTCATACGTAGACTCCTAGACAAACCTCATGCGTTTTTCGAGGCTCTCAAGGACACCGAGAAGTTTGAATAGGATCAAAAGTACCAAGACGCCCTGCTCAAGCTCAAGGAATACCTCACCATGACGCCACTCCACGCCAAATCCCAGGATGGAGAATTACTCTTGCTTTACCTGACCATCTCTGAACATGTCGTAAGTACCGTCTTGGTCAGAGAAGAATGAATCAAGCAACATCTGGTTTACTACGTTACCAAGTAACTTCGTGACGCGGAAACACGCTACATTCATCTGGAGAAGTTTGCCCTCGCCCTAGTTATGGCAGCCAGAAAGTTGTGCCCATATTTCTTGTCTCACCCCGTGGTGGTAGTCACATCATTATCTATAAAAACCCTGCTGCACAAGCCAGAAGTGTCTGGAAGGCTAGACAAATGGACAATATAATTAGGAGAGTACAATGTGATCTTTTGCCCTGCCTCTGCAATAAAATCGCAAGTCCTAGCTGACTTCATGGTGGAATTCTCCCCATCGATGACGCCCGAGGTAGAAGAAGAAATCAGAATCTAGCAAGAGGAAAAGGGCATAGGAGAGTAGACACTATACGTAGACGGATCAAGCAACGTGAGGGGAGCAGGAGTAGGCCTCGTGCTTGTGTTCCCAAATAGAGAAGTTGTGTCCAGAGCAGTAAGATGCAATTTCAAAGCCACCAATACTGAAACGAGTACGAAGCACTAATCGTTGGGCTTAGCTTGGCAAAAGATCTAGGAGTAGAGAGCCTGAAGGTTTACAGTGATTCCCAACTAACCGTAAGCTAGACGCAAGGCGAGTATCAGGCAAAAGACACGAGCATGGACAAATACCTGGCCATAGCTAGAAAGCTTAGTGACTCATTCCCAACATGCGAGCTCAAGAAAATCCCCAGGGAGCAAAACTCGCACGCTGCCGCTCTTGCTAATATGGCCTCGGCCCTAAAAACCACAAATCCAATCAGTGTTCCCTTACTGGTACTCTAGTGGCCAGCCATGGATGAAGATGCTGAAGCACTCCAGATTTCCAGCATTGAGGAAACCGGAACTGGACAAGTCCTATTATTTCCTACCTGAATCATGATATACTGCCAAACGTATGAAGCGAGTGCAAAAAGATCAAAAGACAAGCAACACACTACTATGTGATTCAGGGGAAAAACTCTATAGAAGATCCTTCTCTGGGCCATACCTTAAGTGTGTATCTCCAATGGACGTAGACTTGGTCCTTCGAGAACTACATGAAGGTGAATGCTGATCCTACTCTAGCTACAAGAGCCCCGTGCTCAGGGCCAGAAGAGCTGGATACTATCGGCTACCATGGCTAACGACGCACTCTGAATGGCCAAGTTGCGACAAATGCCAGAGGCATGTCCCGATTTCCAAGCTTTCACCTGAAAACTTTAAATCCATCAACTCACCATGGCCATTCATGAAATGGGGCACGAACATATTTGGAAAATTCCCGAAGGCTCCAGGCCAAAAAGATATTTTATTGGTAGTAACAGACTATTTCTCCAAGTGTGTGGAAGTAGAAGCCATGAGCAAGATCACTGACGTCCATATCAGTAGATTCCTCTAGAAAATGTGGTAACTTGGTTTGGGGTACCCCAAGGGATAGTGACGGATAATGGCCCTCAATTGACTAGTGAAAACTTCAAAAAAATTTACAAGGACTGAGGCATAAGGCTGAGTTACGCTATGCCCAGGCGCCCTCAATTGAACGGGCAGGCCGAATCCATAAACAAAATTGTTGTAAGTCTCCTAAAGAAATGCCTAGATGAAGCCAAAGGCAACTTGGTAGAAGAACTCCCCACCGCATTATGGGCTTACCGAACCACCACCCAATTGGCTACAGGAGAGACACCCTTCTCTTTGGTCTACGGATTAGAGGCGGTGTCCCCTACCGAAGTCAGCGTCCCTACAGTCTGGAAAAAACTTTCATCCAAAAAAAAAAACGAAGAGCTAATGGCCTTGCCCTGTATCTCCTAGATGAAAAAGGGAAGCCTCAAAGATTAAAAACTGGCAACACCAGCAGGAAATAACTCGTAGCTATAATAAGAAAGTCTGGACCAGAACCTTCTAGCAAGGCAAATGGGTTCTGAGAGGAGTCTTTGATAACACCAGAGACAAGGCGGCTGGTAAATTGGCGCGTGGATAGGAAGGGCCATACCAAATCATAGAAGTAAGAGGTTCAGGGGAGTACAAGTTACATGACAGGTACGGAAAAGTATAGCCAAACAGACGCGTTACACCTAAAGTCTTACTTCTTCTGAGGAAGGCCCCTGTCCTCGCCAAAATATATTTTCCATATTTTTGCTTTATCAAAGTTCTTTTCTACTTTCGCATAATAATTTGTGATTTCATTGCGTCCACAAACGGATTTTCTTCAATAAAATAACTGATTCTCACTAAAGGAAATCAACAAAAGCAAGGGTAAGTTGAACAAATATCTCTCGTAATAAGAATAGTAAAACAACATACCCAACGCTAAAAACCTCGCTCAATCAAGGGAAAATATCCAAAAAAGAGAGCCAGGAAAAATTTCCTACTCCTGCTGAATAGAGACAAGGCGCTAAGTGCTGAGTAGGAGGTAAAGTGCTTACCCCTGTTCGCCGGGCTAGACGAAAAACAAAATGGTATAACCTGAGCAGGGAGCAAGCCAAACCTGCTTACCCATACGTGGAAAGCAGCAAAAAAAGTTGTCGAACTGCCTCCTTTACTCTAAAAGGGAGCGACACGATAGAATAACTCAAAAACTGACAATGGCTTGCTACATAAAGCAAAGTTCAGCAAAATAGACAATGGCAACAAAAGGGTGAGAAAATGCAACCAAAGCCTTAAGAAGTATTGTTCAAGGACAAAGATGAAAGATTTTTTTTAAAAAGGGGAAATTGGTGTTAGCCCCAACCCCATGATTCTAAATCCCTTCAAAAATCTTGGAGATATATTCTTAAAAAAGAAGGGCGGAAGCAAGGCAAATGCTAGAGGCTAGGCAGACACCGAAAGGTTAGCCAAACGCCAAAGGCTGACCTTTGAAAACAATAGAGACTTACCTTTGAAAACGCCAGAGGTTGGGCAAACGACGAAATGCTAGCCAAAAGACAGAGGCTAATTGAAAGCCAGGGACTAATCAAATAGTCGGAGGCTAGATGATGATAGTCCTAAAAGACCAGAGGCTGAATAACAACCAGAGATCAAATGATCCTAATCCAAAAATCATAGCAAGTGGCTTACATGAGCAGATAGTTAAAACATGATTATAAAAGGAGAGGCATTAATAAAAGCCACAAATGGCCTACTATTAAAGTCTAAAATAAGAAGCCCCGAAGGGAAACAAAAGACCAAGGCCTAAACGGGCAAATAAGTTCTACAAAAGCCCACACAATGGCTGGTACCACGAGTTCATAATAAAAAGCTCCAAGGGGCAAAGCATAAAAGTAAAGTTTTTGAAAAAGGTCAGGTTCAGTTGGCTTGGTCCAGAGAGGGAGACTTCTCGGTGTCGGCGTTGGCATCGACTAGGTTTGAGGCGTTTGGGGCACACAAAATTATAGGGTCACCCTCAAAGCTGGGAGCCGATTGGTTGTTAACCTCAACTTCGGTCTCCATCACCAGCTTATAGATGTGAAACTCCTCATGCAAGTTCTAGGAACATGTGTTTCCGTTAAGCCAATCACTTGCCATCTCCCAGCGCTGTACGATCTTTGCACCATTGACTGTCGTGGCTTTCTCTTCAGCAAATACATTAACCCTTGCCCTGAGCTCTTCAACCTCCTTCTCCAGATCAGCTTTCACCACAATCATCGCCTAGGTAAGGTCACATTGCTTATAGTTCATGGATTCCAGCCCTTGGCCAAATCCTTCATGTCCATCAGCTCCTAATCTAAGACAACCAACTTGTCCTTCTCAGCCTTGAGCCTGCGGATGCGGTCCTCCATCATGAGTCTCCCTGCTTCGGCCGTCTCCTTGGCCACCTTATCTCCGCATAGTGGAGGAAGGCAGTCATTTGATGCATGAAAGCAAGGGGCAAGGTTAAAAACATCAGAAACAAATAAGAGACCCAGAAGATACGAGCAAGACGCCTACCTCCAGTCTCTTCCTCTGGATAAAAGAGAGCACCCCGACGGAATGAAGTGGGCGTAGGAGACCTCCAATGCAGGGAATACCTGGACCTTCAGCTGTTGCGGGGTATAATCCAAGTTAGAGGGAGAGAGGAGATGAGGACCTTCTGCTTACGCCTTTCTGCTTCTTGGTAAGGGAAGAGAGTACACTGGACTTATGTTTTGACTTCTTCTTAGTGCCTGTCACGGGAGTCTCCAAGACCTGCACATCCTCACAGGTTGATGCCTTTCCCCAGAGCCGATCTTTGCCGCCCATGCTGCCTTGTCCCTCATGAAGTCCTTCAATGCCTTTGATGTCGATTCTGCCATATTTCCTGCATTAGAGAAAGACAAATTCAGCCGTAGAAGCTAACGACAAAAGGAGACCAGGAAAAGGCAGAGAGAAAAAGAAAAAAAGCAAACCACAAACGCTGCTTTCCGCTAAAGCCTCTGGACTCAATAAGAAGGTGGTGCTCCTCGACTCAAGTGGAAGCCTGTGTACCTACTCTACTTTCTTCTTCCCTCTCTCGACTTTGTCTCTTGAGGCCGATGTAAAATAAAACAATGAATTGATTAAGAGTGAAGAATAAAAGGAAAGATAAAGGAAACAACTCATCCTAGACCTACCAGTGGGTTTTCACAAGTTGGGGAGCCTAGGATCCAGCCCCACTTTGATAAAGACAAACTGCTAGGCCTAGAGTTTGTAGAAGGCAACTCTTTTCTATCTCCCCTCTCCAGCTCCTTGACGATGGGAACACTAGCCCCAATGTGAAAATAATACCTTCATTCACCAGGGGCAATAGGGGAAAAGTAGTAAATGTACAACAACTCGTCAACGTCCATGTCAAAGCCATGGAAATTGTTAAGCACTTGGATCGCAGTTAGTATTCTCCTGAAGGGAGATTCAGTTCCGAGTGGTAGATCTCAAAGTGGTTAGCCTCTGTAACCACAGTGCTCGGAGATTCGCTTTCACCCCATCTGCAGATAGCCCTCGTGGATAGCTATCTCATCACAGGGGCACGAGGAAGCATACTCATCATCTCTCGTGCCCTTGACGATCATATCCCATGGCAGAGAATACTGCTGCCTCAAGTCTCCTAGCTCATCTCCCCCGATCGTAGAGAAGGGACCAATCCTTAGTAAAGGGGGAGCCGTGGAATAGCAGCCAGGGATCAGCGCATGCCCCATGTCCTGCAAACTTCCCAACGATTATCTGGTCTCGGACGAGGGCTTTTCCCTCAATAAACGCCTTTTATGAACCCTAACTCCTATAGAAGAAGAGGCTACATGAGAAATATCCTATGTTGGACTCTCCTTTTACCTGATACGATCCCAGGTCTGAGATCTTGAGTTCAAAAGAAAAGGCTCCTAAGAATCTAAGAAATCCTAGAACTCTAACAGAAGCTGCGAAATCCTAGGCTAAAAATCGAAAAAGAGGGAATCAATCATAGCATACTTAAGTTTGCATGGTGTGGGAAGCTGGAGACGAAAGAGGAATGTGCTAGAGGAGGGCTAAAGAAGAAGGAAATCATGAGAGAAAGCTTGAGAAAAATGAAGAAAAATGAAGATGGAGAAAAAGACTAAGAATCGAGAGTGAGAGAAGAAAAAAAAGAAAAGAGATCATGTGTCATGATTAGCCACGGATCTCGGAGGATCTCCTTCTTTCTTCTCAAAACCTTTCAAATCTCATCCATCGACTACAATCACTTAGCCGTTAGTGGAGTAAACAATGGAAGCTTCCCAGGGAATCCTCGATTCAAAACCCAGATGACGAGGGCGTCAAGCCAAAAGTAAAAAATCTGGGCAAAGCTCCAAGAACCCAAGGGTATAAGGAGCAAAGTCACTGCATCATGCCAAAATACAAGGGGAATAATTTATTCCATAGCTTCGGATTTAAATTGAGCAAGAAAGGGGCAAACTGTCGGGAGTATTTTGGAGCTTGGGAATTCTCTTGAGTCCAGAAACAGTACGACATGCCTTAACACTACAAGAAAACTGGCAAATTGCGAGGAAAGATTTCATAGTAATTTCCTCAAAATTTCCTCGCAAATCACCGTTTGCGAGGAAACTAAACCGGTCGTTGATCGTTAGTCGCAAACATATTTTCCTCGCAAAATTGCGAGGAATCTGCGACGAATATATTTTCGAGAAATTTGCGATCGCATATAGTGTTGGTGTCAAAAACGGCCATCTCGAAATCAACATCCAAGATCGCATCTCTAATCGAACTTACTCAGAAACACGACCAACGTCTAGACTCACCGCCGTCTAGACTCACCGCCGTCTAGACCTAACGTCTTCTAGACTTACTGTCGTCTAGACTTATAATCATCAAGACTTAACGTCTTCTAGACTTACCTTCGTCTTGACTTGTCATCGTCTAGACTTTACTATCGTTCAACGAAATCTATCCTTCCGCAAACAACTAAAGCGCCCGAGTGCTAAAGTTAACGTCCACAATTTACGAATAACTCTCACAAGACCTCGCAATATGAACTTCAGAATGATACAAAACCTCTGTGACCATCGGAGAACCACATCGTTCCAAAGAAATGTCTAAACGCCGATTGACGCCAAACCTACAAACGAGTCTTAGAACCAATTGACGATGGAACTAGAGGCCGATCTAGATGTCGATTGGAACCGAGACTGAAGGTCCATCTTGGCGCCAATTGGCGCCAAGAAAGAAGGTCTGTCTTCGCGCCAAGACTAGGGTATGGTCTTGGCGCCAAGACGGAGTGTCCGTCTTGGCACCAATTGGCGCCAAGACAGAGTGTCTGTCTTGGCGCTCTGTCTTGGCGCCGATTGGCGCTAAGACGCGGATAACGTTCAGCCGTAGTCCGTTGACTGAATCACGCCCTTTCCGATCGTCATTTCCTTCGAATTGTCACTTGATCGTCTCTCGTTTC
>OVAN01016231.1:0-10742 GCA_900406275.1 Anastatica hierochuntica
TGCAATTGTGTCCCCTTTTGGAATTTAAACACATTACTCAATTATTAGGAGATTTTCGAACTTTTATGTCTTTTGAGAAAGAATTAGTGATGATGGGCATATAAAAGGATTAACATACCAAGTACATAGAGGTTCCACTTCCGAAGATGAAATCAAATGTCCCTTCGACGTAACAATCCTTGAAGAAATGGTTTCCGGTGTCGTCACATATTGTGTCTTGGAAGCCATAAAATTTGCAATTGTAGAAAGCCGCCTTGTTTCCAGAGATCCTCATAGATAAAGCTTGTGCTCCCTCTGTTTTACCATCAGGCATCGGGGCAGTATTCTACATTTGAAGTATGAGAAAAAAAAATTTAAACATTTTTCAATTTAAAATCTTGACTAATCTTTAAAATCGACAATATTCACAAACTTCATATTGGCCAAACAGATTGGTTTAAACCAAGAGAATGATGACTATAGAAGCTACCATTAGGGCCATCCTAGTACAGAGCATAAGATTGTCCTTCTGGATCTAATTGCATTTTTCGAAAGGATCCAAACTTTTTTAAACAACTCTTTTAATGAATAATCTCAAAATAGACCGAAAGAAGTTATATATTTTTTATTCTATAAAAATTCATATAAAAGTCTTAAGCACTATTATAATCTAGTAAAAAGGGGTTTAAAATACCAAACTAAGAGAGGTTTAATTTTTTTTAATCTAAAAACCATCATAACATTGATTCGGCCGTCACTATCATTGGCACAATTGTGTAATATAAGTATATACCTTAACGACGATGTTGACGGCCATGAAATAATCGGATAAAATGATGAGAGATGCACTATCTACGGTTCCATACTTGGCCGCAGTACCATCGAAGGTAATAACCGGCATGGCATTGGGCTGTCCCATCAATGTAATGAAGGGTTTGTTCTTTTCTATGGTGACCTTCTCTTTGTAGTCACCAGGAGCCATCTTGATGATCACACGCTTTGTGTTATCCGCAGGAACACTCTTTAGTGCGTCATTTAGTGTTTTGAATTCACCTCCATTTGGATCCACCTGTGATAAAAACATCATAACAAATTTTGTAATCAAGATCTATATAATAACTACGTTTTTGTTTTTGTGGGCTATAATGTGAAGTTTGTTTTATACGGTAATGACACGTGGAGGCTCAGCTTCAGCAGCTTCTAGAGCTGGATCTAAAGTGCCTTTACGTGAAGCCAAAGGGCCGACGTTAGTCGTGAACCACTTCTCCACTTCGGGTTTGGCTTCAGGAATTGGTGTTGCATCATCTGCGAACACTATTGGTGAAACAAACACCATGACGAACATGGATAATAATATGGACACATTTGTGTATTCCATTTTTTATTTTTATTTTATTAAAAACTAAAAGAAAACTTTTTCTGTTTTTTTTTGTTTTTTTTATTTTACTTTTTATTTTATTTTGGATGATTTGATGGGAAATGGCCATGGAGTATTTATATTGTTGAGTTTTGATTGTTTGCTATTGTTGTTTGTGGTTATCCATTTTTGTATGGTGCTATAATTTTTCTCGGGACATAGTTACTTTTTCTGTTAGATCTATTCTAATAATTCAGTGTTGACCAAACAAGCATTCAAATGTTCGTTAAAAATTATTTGTACCAGCAAAGCATTTCCCGAAAAAGACTTTTAATTAAGATAATAAGTAAATGTGCATCATATCATGTGCATATGTTTTTATTTCCTTTTTAAAGATCAAGTGCATATGTTTGGTTTGACTTAACATTAATATTTTTCCCACATAAAAAATATGAAGTTGTCCTATAACTCGAAAATGCCAAAGACATCAAAATAGTCGGTAAAGAGGACGAAGACTTTGAGATTGATGATATCGAGGACTACTGGGATGGTTTTAGACTATGAGCATGCGGGCTACTATGATGATAAAAATGTCACTAACAAATGATAGAGAGTTTGTGGCCAGAGAAGATGAATTGGGCTCTACACATATCGGGCCAGAGGAGATTATGTAGGTTGGAGGTGAGTACAATGAAGGAGATACAGATAACGATGAATCTAGGCTATATGAGGTGGAGAAATCGGGTTGCCCATGAAGGAGGAGGAGCATGGAAAGAAGAAGGGTTTCAAGAAAAATCAGAATCGAGGTACACTTAATTAAAGATACACCTAAGCTAAAGGAGGTGTGTTCAAAAGAAATGAATCTCCGTTTAGTTTTTTCACCTCGACATGAAGCAAAGGTAAAGACTATTGGCATAAGTGGTGTTGGAACGAGAGTAACTGCATGCACTTCGAAAAGAAAAAGAAAAACAAGGGAGGGTGGGGGACCAGAACCATCAGTTCGCCCATTAAAGTTTTAGGATTGAACTGTCAGGTGCTGATAATTCTCAGACTTTTCGGAGATAGATTAGAAGACGAAGAAAAACTTAGTTTTGCTAAAAGATTATCAAGACTTCACAAAATATATGATTAAACCCAAAAGAGGCAAAGAGAAATGAACTTGGGTTTTAGAAATAACTAAAAGATGTTTTTATTGTAAAGGAACTCATACCGGATCAGATGCATGAAATTAACATAAATCCCAGAAACTCATCGGTCCACACATGTTGATGCAGAGCGTTGTCACAAGTCGCCTGGGATGATTCGTCTTCTCGATTTGGCTAGCGGTTGGCGCTGGTCGCTGGTGTTGATTGCTAGCACGACTCCATCTTTTGGTCGCTGATAGGGATCATTAGGATGCTCTTTCTTCTCCCAGTTTCCTAGCGGACAACTTTGGTTGATGTCACGGGTCGCTAAAGGCGCTCTGTTTCCAGCGAGCTACGCATGATATCTCCAGCGTAGGTCACTAGGATGTTTCTCCAGCGAGCTATGCATGATTTTGACAAGGTTTGATGGCTGCATGTTTCTTCAACACTTCTCTAGTTCATCACTCAAAACTCGGGCTTATGTATTCATCTTTGTAATTGATGATCCAAACAGCTGCAAATGATAGAAAAGAGGCAATGTAATGTGGATAGTCCTAACACAATCTAAAGATGTCTTGACTAAATGGAGTTAAAAACTTTTCCAAAACATCTAAAATGATAGAAATGTGACTAAAACCAATGCATAAGCTGAGTAAACAGTATAAACATCATTGTACTGGAGGATACCAAAGGTAGAAATTGATGATATAAAAATGGGAGTGTTTTCATGGATTTTTTGGTTCATTTAGAAAGTCAGGGATGATAAATCATATAATGGTAAAGACTGACAACCCCAAGATGAAATCAAAAACCAAAAAAAAAAGAGAAATAAGCAAAATAAGGATTCAAAGTTTTAAAGATAATAAAAGTAATGCAGACAATGAAATAGGATAATCGATTATGAGATGTAATATAAAAATAAAAGACGCTCAAATCAAGAATTAAGAATCAACCAATGACAAGGCACACAAGCTCAATTAGTTCATTTTGATGATACTAATCCATTTAATGACTAGCTTATCAAGCTAATTTCTCAATGGTAATGTAGTAATCATTAACCATTAAACACATGCTCAAAAGTCAACAAATCACCTTAATTATCTATTTCCATAAGCTAAGTATGAAATGCACATTTAGAATTCTCTTGTGAATTTTATCAAGCATCTTCCAAGTGTGAAATGTCTAAGTCTAAAAATTGAATGATCAAATCAAATATAGCATTAATAATTCCCTAAACATGTGAATTGATATGAATTTAACCTCAAGCATCACTAATCAACATATAAGCCTCCATAATCTACCTAACACATGATCTACATATGGTAATTATTCACTCATGATAAGAAAACATGTAAAAACACAAAAACATCCATAATCATGATTAAGAAGAAGGGTTAGATAAAAAAAGGATTAAACTTGCATTAAAAATGACCAAGATTCTACAAAATCTTGATCTTAGCATAAAAGAGGCAAGAAAAATAAAAGTTAGATTAAAAGCATGAGTTATAGTGAAAGGGAGCGAACCAGATCGACTGGAGACAAACTGGGTCAAATCTTAAATTTTATAAATCATTCTAGAAAATTAGTTCTCTATGTTTTCTGATATCACTGTTTGATGGTAGCTGCTTACCGTCCTACCAAGCCATCAGCCGAGACAGGACGATGACATGAACCGTGGATGGCTTCTTTATATCAATCTTTTAGGACGTTATCGGAAATTGTGAAATGATGGTAGGGGTTGATACACACGTTGGGATTGTGTCTAGTTTCTTAGCGGGTTGTGTGGGGCGACATCACCGGCTGATTGCCTTGTTTGACGTCCCCATTGGAAAAACAGATTGCGTTAAACGCCAACATGGTCTAGTGGCTTTAAGTTCTCGTTATTTCTTTGATTCTTTAACTCTAAATAAACTCTTTCAAACTCCTCCTCGTATTTCTTGATCCAGTTACATGGAAAAGGAATAAAGAGCAAATGCAAACGCTGAATTACAATTTTAAAACAATCTAATGATCATTCTAATCAAATGACATTAAAACTAATTTCAAAATGTCTAAATAAGTTAAAAAGAATGAAATGCGATAGAAGATTGTCATCACATCCATGCAAAAGTATTTATTTAATAAGGTTATTAGAAGTAAGTTAAATGTGATATATGTCTACATGATTAATCATAAAGATTAGGCATTGGCAAATTAGTACTCGGATGAGTTTAGATATATTAAATGCAAGTATTTGGGTATTGAGTAATTAGGGCGGGGATTTATTCCGGGATTTTTTTGTTTAGTTCGGATTTGGTTATTTAGAATATCGATGAAAATAATTAAGATCACTGATGGTGTTAGAAAATGATTTTCCACTTTAGGTATCAGTTATACGATGAATATTTCGTATAATGTTTCCTTTAGTCGTACGAAAATTGTTTTATTTTTGCTTGATGAAGACAAAGCCTAAGAGGCTCAATAAAGAACTCGTGCAGGATGATTGCTTGCTCGGACGTAAATGAGGGAAATAAAAGGCAGAAGCCAGGGAACCGCATGGCTAAAGAACGAGTGATATGACTTTATTTTTAGCTATACGCAAATTGTCCAAAATACTTTTTCGTAAAACATGTTACGTTTGTTTCCGAAAGTTTCTTTGCATAACTTGGTGTGGCTATACGAAGGATGTTTCGCGTAAGTTTTACGAGAATGGAATAGCATAGACGTAAATGAAGCGTGTTGTCCGAAAATTACATGTAATGCTCTCGAGCGAGTCTAGGTTCTTCTTGTTCATGTTTTCGTATCTCAAAGTCGCTTTTCATGATACCAATCTCATTTTTCCATAGGCTCGAAAGTAATCGATGATTGGTTTTATGAGGCATCGCATTGCGTGAATGGCTTTCCGTCTACTTTTGCGAGAGTTTGCTTTGTCGAAAGTGTTTTATTGATGCCGAGAAAAAAAAAATTTGAAGTATGGGAGTATACGAGTATAGTATACGTACCTGCTCCCTCCCTCTTTATTTTACGAAAGAAAATGGCTGAACCGATAATTACAAGGGTTGTGTACGTTTTTCCTTTCGAAGATTGGGATGATCGACAATCTAGGTCGGTTTAAAGACGAAGCTAGGATTGTGACTTGGTGGGTTTCAGGTTGACAACTAGGAATATGCCGGTTTTAAGAAAATTGCTATGAACGAGTCGGTTTTAAGACAACATTTGCGTCTCTACTTGTTTCTTTTTTTAGGAAGCGAGCTGAGTATGTGTGGCGATCGTTTCTCAGTTTTCCGAGAGTTTAGATCGGTTTACAAGATATGCATGAACAGTCACGAAATAATAGATCGAGATAGAAAAAATTGCCTAAAGCTTAGATCGCTAGACTATCCGCCTAGATTTTAAGTTCCCTAAAGTTTCTGGCAATCTTCTAAGCGTTTTTATTTTTTAGCACCTCCCTACAAAAATTCCAAGTTTGAGTTCAAAAAATTTTAAGTCGGACATACCTTAGCTTTCTCGAAGATTCGAGTTTGCCTCTTCTACGTTTTATTTGCTTGTTTCCCCCTTTCTCTTTTCGTATTTGTCTACCCCTTACAGATAACAAGAATATTTATCTATATTTTTCTGATCTGGGCTCCATTATCCGTATCATTGGTTTTGCGAAAAATGAATAAGTATCTCGTCGAAAGACTTTTGGTGTTTACGAGTAGCCCAGGGCGACCAGGAGATGCAAAGGATGATCGGGGAGAATTGTTGGATGTTGAGGCTTTGGCGAGAGGTCACGGGAAATGAGGCAAAATAGAGAGGACAATGAGACTCTAGAGCGAGATTGATAGGCGAAATTCACTTTTCAGCTATCGCTCCATCTCTTTCCTACTTTGAGAGTTTTTTTTTGTTAAATCTTGTTTGATTTTACGAATGATGTTTCGTAAAATATTTTCAAGTTTAATCCTATGAAGGTTATTCCATAAAGTGTTGTCGAGCTTTATTCTACAAAAGCTATTTTGTAAAATGCCGTCGAGATTCAATTTTACGAAAGTTGTTTCACGAAATACTACCTCGTTTCACTTTGCAAACGATGTTCCCTAAAATACTATCGAGTTTTATTTTACGAAAGTTGTTTCATAAAATGTTATCAAGCTTAACCTTACGAAAGTTATTCCGCAAAATTTCATGAGTTTAGTTTTACGAAAGTCGTGCTATAAACATGTCTTCGAGTTTGGTTGTACGAGAGCCATCTTTCGTAAAACTCACATTTTGCAGCTATTCTGGAACTTAATTATCGCGACTTATCTTAACCAGAAATTTTCTCGTTTTCGCATAATTGAACCGAGGAAGTTTGGAGTAGTTTTCCGTAGTAAGCTTGGGTACAATCATCGAGAATTCACTGAATATGTCACATAGAATCGAAGACCAAATTTTTACAAAATCCTCAGTTTCAGAAAACATTTTAGTAGTGAGGGATACGATCTCCCATTTTGTTTAGTTTACTCTTCGTCAGCCGTTTTAGGTTTCGAGTGATTCAATAGAGATCAACTTCTTTTCTTCGAAAATTATCGAAAGAAATACAACAGTAGGGAATTGGCAACTTGATTTGTCGTTCTTCCATTTCCGCGAGTAATCTAGATTTTCTCTGTGATTTCTTTTTCCGAAACGTTTTTAGAAAACGTCTTTTGGTCGAACCCTTACGCGCTTCTCCAACTCGGTAATGAGATAAATTTTACGAGGTTTGATAGATTTTATCGTTGCCTTTTCTGCGTAGACTGAGAAATCGCGAACTCGTTTCGATGCTCTTCCAATGGCAAAATGTCGCGACTAGATTTTTTATTTTGTTAAGCACTATGGCGTTTGTGCAAGTGTTGGCCATAGGTGCAGTGAATGGAGTTTTTCCGAGCCTCTTCAAGGAGTCTATCGATCTCTGGTGCGACACTGGTCGCATGGTGAATTTGAGATTTCACCGCTTTGACCTCTGCCGTTGTTTTCGTGATGTAATCACTGAGATCGTGAATCTCGTCGAGATCATCGCTTGTCTTTGTTCGAGATGGTTGGCGTGTCCTGCGAATGGCTTTGGTCTGCTCCTCGGCATGTTTCTCTTGCTCTACCCAAAAGATATTTTCTTCATCTTCCGTCATGGGTTCGCTGAGCTGAGAGTCTTTCCGCATTGCGCGACCCTTAACCCTTCTTGGGTGCACGTCAGCGTCTTAATCTGTGGGATCAGATTGATCGCTGAAGTCCAGATCGATTCCCTCAAATTCATTTTCTTCTGTTTCCTTCTCGGGATTTAGAGGGTCATCCACGTTGCTCCGTGTTGCAACAGGGGTGATTTCATCGGGATCTTGTTCCGATGGTTTTTCCTGCGCGTTCCGGAGTACGCCGAGTGGAGTGGTGAAGTCGAGTCTTCTTCCGCGGAGTCTGGTAGCTCCGCGCGGAAGAATGAATCTAGTTCTCATGGTTAGGGTTTCAACCTGTTTAGCGAGAGAGTTAGTTATTTTGTCTTGTTCGGCTGAATTCTTTTCAAGAGTCGAGAGAATCTTTTTGATATCCTCGAACGCTGCGGTGTTTGCGTCAGCGTTTACCGCGGTGTTGTTCGTTACTGGAGTGCTTTCAACGTTGTCGTTGGCACTGTCGGTGTCATGAGCTGGTTGACTATTTTGGTCGTCTGTAGTTATATTTGATCTAGCATTTTGTGGCTACGAGTTAGATTGATCCGTACCCTGAGCGAATAGGCACCCTCCTTCTAGCACCAAACTGTGGGAACCGAAATTCGCACTGTCGATATTTGTATTCGGAAGAAAGCCAAGAAACCCTAAATTTCCTTGAGGTCTTGGATATCTGCTAAACCAACAACAACAGATCAAAAGTACGAAGAAAACAGAAGACGAGATAAATGTAAAAAGAGAATCGAAAACAAAGTTGAGCAATAGAGATCTTATTCCGAATATGCGTTGAGCGTTACTACAGGTGGTAAGTCGTGACCACGAGAGCTGTCGGCGAGTATCCTAGTTCTAACAGCGTAAGAGTGATAAACCTAATTGAGACGCAGCTCACTAGCAAAAAAACGAAAATAAATCTAAAGCTCTAAGTATGAATTGTGAAAAAAAATTTGTTTCTCCCTTTCTCGTTCTCCTTAGCCCCTCTTTTATATACCTTCATAAGTTGATTTCGTTTCCTTATCCGCCCTAGATTTGAGCATATCTTTCCGTGGAAAAATTCTATTTTTCGGGAATATTCCATATCTTTACGAGTTTTCCATATTTATTTTCAGACTTTGACTTCATTGTATTTTCCTTTTATCTTTCGCAAGACTCGGGTAAATCACTGATACAATTGGGCCAATTCTCGTTCCAAAATCGTAAGTGCACTTTTGTTGCGTTTTGGGTCTTCGTGGACCGTTTAGCGACAAAATGAATTTTACGATTTCTTTCGGAGGAATCGTTCTTTGTACGACTACGGCGTGATGGTTTTACAAAATGATAAGATCGATCGTATGGTTAAGACAATGTCGGTGTTCAAGTTAACCGTTATCGTTTTATACGACCGGTACGAAGTTTTTACGAAAAGTACAAGTTTTTACAATTATTGCCGCGAAACTTCAACGAAAACTCCAATCCAGACGAAACAAGAAACGCTCGAACCGGGATTCGAGGGAGGAGACGATCGGGAAAGTGTGGTCTAGTCAATTGTGGGCGACTGCGCCCGTTGGGCTCCAAGACCGTGAGTATGGGCGCCTATACCGTGAGTTTGGGCGCCTGTTGGGCGCCTAGACCGTGAGTCTGGGCACCTATTGGGCGGCTAGACTTGCCGTTTTTCGTATTGCTCGTATTTTCGAAGTGACGCAGTTATCCGTCGTATACGGTGACTTCTTATTTCTCCGAAACTCGTTTACTGAGGTCTCTAAGAGGTCTCAGACATTGATTTTGTTATTCTCGCGTTTTGTTGTCCACGAGTGACTGGACTTTGTGAAGCGCCCGCTTATGGTTTGCTAGACATGGAGCTTCGACATTTGGTCGAGAGGAGATTGACTAGATGACAAGAGCCTCGGAATTGATAATCCTCTCACTATTTTCATTTTCGAAGGAGAGACAATATTTTCGTTACTCTTTTAGGCATCGATTTCGTCGTAACCGTTTTTGATCCCAACAGTTGTGATCTTGGACGTTGATTTCGAGATAACCGTTTTTGACCCCAATAATCAATTGAAAAAATCTCTTTGTCTTCATTCTCTCGTTGTCTCACCTTGTTTCTCATCTCCAACGGTTTGTGAGAGAGAGAGAAAGAGCGAATCTCTTTCTCAATGCTTCTTTTTTCCTCTCTCTTTCTTCACCTCTCTTCTCCGACCATGTCTTATCTTTTCTCCTTCTTATTATCCTCCCAAAATTATTTCCTATTGAGATCTATCAATGAGAGAGAATCCTAATATATTAAGAAATTAGAAACCCATAGAGAGAGAACTAGTAACCAGTGCTACGATTAGAGATGACTTCAGCGAGTTAGCTTCCAGAGAGTCAGACTCAGACTTCAGCGAGTTAGCTTTCAGCACTTGAAAGGATTGAGAACCTTAAACAACAAGAGGACCAACTCCCACGTGAAGCTATATAAGTAGTTATTGGAAAATTGCGAGGGCTTATGGAACAAGATGTAAATGTGGTTGACCCTTCGAAGAGTGCAAGACGTAAAGAAAGTTTAGACAAGCAGAGGAGCTTGGACAACTAGAAGATACGGCTATTCAAATGGTCAGAGCGTCGCTACAAGGGACATAACAAAAAGAAACAGTTGAGGAACCAAAACTAGATCAACCGGAAGATAGAATTCCCACTACAAGAAAACAGACGTTTTACGATGATGGAAATCGTCGTTAAATCGTCGGTAAACGCCCTTAACGACGAATTAACGACGAAATCAAAATCGTCGTTAACGGATCGTCGCAAAAGAAAAATCTTCGTTAATTCGTCGTAAAGTTAACGACGATAGAAATTCGTCGTAAATTCGATGTTAAAAATTCGTCGCAAATTCGTCGGTAATTTACGACGACTTAACGACAAAAATGAGTTTTGTCTCTAAATCGTTGTAAACTTGTTGTAAACTAACAATGTTTAAACATCAATTTTGAAACAAATTTTCGTCGCTAAATCGTCGTAAATTTACGACGATTTAGCGACAACGTATGAAAACGTTGTCGTTAAGTCGTCGTAAATTTACGAAGATTTAGCGACGAAAATTTTCAACATTCATCGCTAAATCGTCGTAAATTAGAAACGATCTAACGACGAATAAGCAACGTAACTGTAGCTATTAAAATAAATTTTTAAAAT
>OVAN01016232.1:0-10740 GCA_900406275.1 Anastatica hierochuntica
CAATCAAATCAACACAAGACGAATTGGAGAAAGACATATTGTATTGAATGATTAACAAAAAGTAGAGATAGAAAATCTTCTCCAAAAAAAGAAGTACGGTAGAGTCTGATCTCTCTCACAGGATTACAAAGCTCTCAAAAGTCTGCTCGAAATCGAAAATAACATAATCTGAAAAGAAAACTCGAGTCTAGGTTTTAGGTAAACATTACGGTTCGTTTTAATCTTCGGTTTGTGTTTTCAGGTCTGGTCCGAAATCGGGACAGGGATCGATCGATCAATGTCCCTTCACAGGACAAGGGTCGATCGATCCATGTCCTTCTGTGAGGACATTTCTTCAGTCTTCTTGAAACTTTCTTCGGTGCTTGAAATCCACTCCAAATGTGTTCTTTTAGTCCATTCAAGCTCCGTTCCTGTAAAAACATCAAAGAACAACAAACCGCGCAAAAACGATCCGAATACATACTAAAAACCGTAATTCTCGTATGAAAACCGTAGTAAAGACCGATAAAATATGAATACATCAGTTAACTAACAAAAAACGATCATAACCCAACCAAGCATGAATATCTACTAAAACATTCCTATTGTTCTTGGAATCCATCAAAAATATGATCTCAGGGAAATAGGTTTTACGTAATTCCCTGAGACGTGGAATTGTCAAGTCTTGGGAAGATCCCAATCTTTTACAATTCCAACTCAAGAAGCTCATTCTTGATTAGGCAAACCTTCAACCAGGCTCGCCTTTTCCACTCTTTGTTTGGAGACCTTAACGTTAGGAGTTGAGGTTCCTAACTGCTTTCTTTTTGTTGTTCTGTCGATATGAGCTCCTTTAGCTTGCTTGAAATCCTCTTTTGGACTTTCCTTGAGTTGTTGAGATGGAGTTCTTTTATGCTTTTGAGGTCTAGTTCTTTGATACCGCTTTTTGTATTTTGCCCTGGAAGAGATAGCATCATAATTGCTGGCTCTTTGAACCGTTGAGCAGAAACGGAAAGTAGTCTTGTTATTGTCCAGGCTTGTCTCCATGCCTTCAGAATGAGTTTGGTGGAATCCTTGTTTCACGATGGCTGATCTTCCAGCCTCAATAGCTCCTGCCATTAACTTTTCCTCATTCCCCATTCTCTGCATCTGCCAAGGAGAGGCGTTTGATTCTTGCATCGAGAAGTCGTATACGATACCTTTTCCTTTGTCCATATCCGTGGTTATAATTGGAGGAACTTCTAGACGTAGCATTGAGTTTTGAGCAGCTGGATCCTTTGATAGATCCAAAAGAGATGTTTTCACTCTTTCTTCTCTTATCAACCTTTCTGAACCAGAGACGACCGCTAGATACTGCCTCATGCCGTCTAGTACTTCTTTGGCTATTCTTGGTCTTTCCGTCGCTGGATTTACACCTACTTGGCTCTCTGAGAGTACTCCAAATAGAGGATCTTGAGGACTAATCTCTTGAGTTGAGTTAGAAGCATTTGTACCCTTTTCTTTTCCAGAAACTGTGTGTTCTTTTTGAGAAAGAGGAAGTAAGAAAGTGCAGCTTTCTCTGTCGTGAGTTAGTCTTTGACAGTTATAGCACCATTTTTGAATTCTTTCGTAGCCGTAGAGAATCTTGATAGTGTCTCCAGATTTAAGGTAGACGGTCCTGTATCGCCTTAGGGGCTTCGATATATCATGAAGCACCTGTACTCGAATATAGTCTCTGTTTTGCGCTTTTTCAGGATCAAAAGCCACCTCTTTAACTTGGCCTGCAAATTCTCCTAGAGCCGTGATGGATGAAGTGGTGAAGTGGATGATTAGGATGTTGCGCATTCTAACTCAAACCGGCAAGAATTTCAGGTAATCTTCCGGTGGGTTTTTTACCCACCGATCTATCACCATCGACCATTGATTAAAAGTGTGAGGTCCCTTCTTCAACACTGTTTCTAGATCATGCTCATATTTGAATATGAATCGGAAAGTGTCTTTGGTTAGGGCTATTCCTCTTACCCTTTCATAAAGCTGCCATTTCCTTAGCATGTATAGAATCACACTCGACATACTTTGCTTGCTCGGGTTGAGAAGCCGACCCACGAGACTCAAAGCGTTGTGTTCCGTTGAGCAGTACTCAGGTAGGTCCGGAAGCTCAAATGGTTCTTCATTCTCTTCAAGAGTCATGGAGAGGAAGACCTTTTCTATCGGTTTCGCCATAGTAGCTCTGTTAGTATACTGAATCACGGAGTGAAGGAGACGAAGATGAACTGTAGAAAGGGTTTTTGAACAGTGATTGGTGGAGAATATTTGGTGGTACACGATGGCTTTTGTTTTATCGAAGGGGAAAACACCCACTCAAGGCTCTTAAAGGATAAGGTGAAAGCCTCTTATCCAGAAAGAGAGTCCTAAGCTCTAGAAAAGAGAGTCCTCTTTTTTTTCAAATAGAGAGTCATTTCAGACCTGTGATTTTTCAAACTGAACATATTTTAGAAATTTTATTAAATGTATCTAATAAATCAAAATAACTCTAATTACTCATTTGCATATTCCAACAAACATATTAAAATATTATAGTATTCTTTTCACTTAATCACTGTCAAAATTGTAAACCAGTACAATTTAAAATCATCAGTTTTCAGCAAATTTAAATATAATTTGTTTTCAAATTTAAAATAAATCCTTAACTTTTAAAATAATTATATTACAATATTATTGTTTTCTAAATAAAATTTGTTACAAAAATTCAAAAAATTATAAAGTGATAAAATTTAGAAAAATTTATAGAAATTTATAAATAATTTATATAAAGTATAAAAATTTAACTTTAGTCATTTAGTGTTTTCTTAAATACTCTAACGGGTTTTATTTCACGGTATTTCGGGTATTGGATATAATCCGAACTGAAACCATACGAATATCCGAAGAAATCTGAAAGTTCGAAATCTCAAATCTAAATCGAAACCTAGAATTTGAAATAACTGAAAATTCTAAAAATTTTGAACCTGAACCCGAATCTCAAAATAATCGAAAATTATAATCCGATACTCGAAAAATCTAAACATGATTAATAATATCTAAAATTATTAAAAAAACCCGCGCGGTTGCGCGGGTCAAAACTCTAGTATTTCCTTAAAGGGTTAGTGAGGGTTGAATTTCATAGAGTTGATTGATTTTAAAAGTTAAAAGATTTACTAAATTTGTAAAGAGTTTTATTAAATTTGCAGAGAGTTTTGTGCCTTCGAAAAATCAATCAATAAATATTGACAAAAAAATCAAAAGTTTTTAGTGGTAAGGATTTTAAGAATCCAAGGTATATATGGAATATTTTGAAAATGGTGTTCAATGAGTTATTTTGTTGAGAATTCATGTTCCAATAACACTAGATTTTAATTGTATCATAAAATCAACGAAAACCAAACTTTTTGAATAAGAATAGATTTTGAATGGATATTTAAAATCATCAAACCAAACATATTTTATCAACAATGTTATAATACATAAACCAATAACAATGTATTCTTAAAATTTTAACAATCCTCAAAAATACAACTACAAATAACCCCTCCTAAAAATCATAACATCGAGTACGCAAGACAGAAAAATGAAATTTCTCCCGAATCAAAAGCCGACGAATAACGAATACATCCCTGAATCCAAAAGGTTAACAAAAGATAACAAAAGCAAAAAAAGAGTAAAAATAGAAACACATAATGGATATAATGGCCATAAAAGAAACTCTCGAGACACGATAAAGTCGGAGAAATATTGTTAAGGAGACCTACAACCACAAACGGAAGAAAGTCTAGGATAGATGAAACGTTAAATGATTTACCCCACTCATACGATTAAAATGCAAATAAAACCAATGAACGAGAATCTAAATCCTACCCATTTAATCTTCTTCCGAAAAAGTCTAAATCTTGAACTACGCATCCCACACAAGTTAACCTTACGAGAACAAATCCAAAAGACAACGAGAGAAAACATATTATTCAACTGAACTATAATGCGATGGAAGGATGTTAACTTATAGATTCAACGACCTAAACGAGGAGTAATCGAAAAATATCCTAAACTAAACCAACAAAACTTTAGGCACTTCTCTGAGATAAACAAGAACACAATCAAGACCCTAAAACTATCATTTGTTCCCTTACAACCGAACCCTTAAAACGCCCATCAGAGCGACAAAATTCATCACCTACCGGTTACTCCCTTACACTCCACAGTACCCCCGACTTGAGATCATCGAAGCCATATATACTTTAAATAGATGATGACTACCCAACTCCTCCAGCGAACTGTCACACATCAATGAAGCACCATCGAACAAGTCCACCGTAGAAGCAAAGAGGAGGCTATCATGAGACAGAAAGCAGGACAAAAGAACAAGCATTACCACGAGAGTCGGCGTCGGTGCTATAAGAGCCACTGGAGCCAAAAAACGAGATGGATCTTTTGGACCTTGCAGCGGTTTTTTCCCACGTCTCTTGATCAAGTTTTCCTTTGGAAGATGTTTCCCAAACTGGGGTCATTGTACTTGAGCACTTCATGATTAATATTAAATTCTTAAATTAAATTAAAACAAAATTCTTTTGCAATATTCTTTTGCCAAATAATTTCTTTTTTTGGCACAAAAAAATTTATTCTTCTATTCAAACCTTTTTGAGGTGGTTGCAAGTTACACCGAAATAGAATAAACAGTTAAAGAAAAATGAGTACGAAATTGTCCAAGTAAACTATCAAACTCCTTGAACTCTGTTGAAAAGTTTTGGCACTCGAATCGTCGGATCTCTTATCATATGGATGATAGGATGCGTGTGGACAGGCTATCTTCAAAATATTATGTATTTATAATTTGTTCCATTTTTATGGATATCTAATTTTCCGATTTGTTTTGCTCCAAAAAAATACGAATATTCAGAAGACGAATATCCAAAAAACCCACAAATATTTACGAATATGTTGTGGTCAATGTTTCATTAGTGCATGTACTTTTTGCGTCTATCTGGAGTATCCAAGACAATGCGAGTCTTCAAGTGTGTGGTGTGGCTTACTTTATCAGAATTACTATTGTATCAACTCTTGGTTTTCTTGCTTACATAAACACAAAACCTAATCACCTACCTCGAAGATTCTTAATCCCTTGGATTTTTGGTGGGTTTATCATGAGCATCATATGGTTCTGTTGTGAATGAACTCGTTGCCCTTTTGGTAACATTTGGTGAAATATACGGAATCAACCCTTTGATACTTGTATTAACAATATTTGTTTGGGGAAACTCAATGGGTGACTTAGTGTCAAACATCACATTATCAATGAACGGTGGGATAGTGTGCAAATCGCTCTGTCGAGATGTTAACAAGTCCAATGTTCAACACACTCGTAAGGCTAGGTATGTCAATGCCTCTAGGAATATGATCCAAAAGTCCAGACACATACATAATACCGGAAGACAAAAGCTTGTTCTACACATTTGGATTCTTAGGTCATCCCCATTGAAAGTTGAAAGGGAAGGCTCACACAAATCCCAAAAGAAAAAAAATATTATAATAATTTTTTTTTAAGATACAGTCTCCTTCAGCATCTCTCGTAAGAGACGGTATCATGAACTTTTCGCGGACCACACGACACGTGGCGGTCCGCGATTGGTTCGTTTATAATTATTTTATTTTTAAAAAAATAAATCAAACGAAAAAAAAAATAATAAAAAAATCAAAAATCCTCCTAGGGAATCGAGCCTCACCAAATCACAAATGCTGATGCTCTTAGTAATAGGTTTGATTTGGGCAATGGTCGCAATGATATGCGACCAAAAAGAACATTAGGTATCAGTCTCATTGCGCTATATCTATATTTGTTACTGTCTGACTAAGTTGTGCCATCGGATTCATACCATGGGCTGCTTTAAAAAGGCTATATATATATATATAAAAGTATCTAACCAAACAACTAACGGGAGTCTATTGTATGTATTGTAAAACACTTGTAATGAGCTTTCATTGTTTTTTTTTAATCTTTCGATGATTTCTTCTTATCGGTTTGTCTTCAAACCTGCTACTTTTGTAACCTCAAGATTCATCATCTTATCCTCGTGTGTCATTATTAAAATCACAAGTCATGTGACCCACGTCTCCTCCTTGATATTTTTATTATTGACTAGTTTTCTACATTTAATATGTGAAGCGTTGCCAAATTTCTTGGATCCAAATGATGTCATGAACGATGAAACAAACATTTAAGGATGGGCAAAACCGCAAAAGAACCGGCGGAACCTAAAGAATCAAACCAAACAAAAAAAATGTTAAAAATTCGAATTGATCGTGATCTTTCAGAACCAAAACCGAACTATGAACCATGCAAATATTCAAAAATAAAATTATAAATTAAAAAATTTATGTTATATTTATATACAAAAATGAACGTATTCAAAACAACAAAAATATTTGAATATTTTCTTATGTTTATCAAAATTAAACTCTTTATCCAATCACATCAAATTTCATTAAAATTTAACCAATTTTTTTTTTTGGATAATTCAGATAAGTACGCAAACGGAAAAATAGATCGGTTCCATAATGATTTTTAAATTTTAAAACCGAGCTAAATCGAAAGAAATCGAACTGAAACCGAATCAAAAATTTAAAATACTAGTATGGTTTATAAACCTAGTTACTCAAAATATCAAAGAACCGGAGAACTGATCCGATACAAAACCGAATACCCACCCCTAACCAACAATATAAGCGGCGAGATAACATATCATCCCAAAAAATGTGATCAAACTATATATAAAACTTTAAAAAATTTTAAGTAATAAAAATGAATTTGAAACATTATTATTTTCCTTTTAATTAAAAGACTTTTTAAATAGAATAAGACATAAAAATACCAATCAAACTGATTTATTGGGAGAAACGTTAGACACCCATTATTCAAAAATTGTTGACGTGACAAATTGAGGAAATTAAAAAAGATTCCAAAGAAGCTCAAAGAGATGATGATAAATACGCCACCTAAAAGATTCAGCTTTTCCATCACCATTGCCAATAATGGCCAAGTCCTCCATCTTCTTCGTATCTTCTCTCTTTCTCTGTTTCTTATCTTCTTATTCTTCGCCGGATAACTTCGAATCTTACATCGTCCATGTCCAGAGTTCTCATAAGCCTTCCCTCTTCTCCTCCCACAGCCATTGGCACGCCTCTCTCCTCCGCTCTCTTCCTTCTTCTCCCCACCCACCAACGCTCCTCTACTCTTATTCACGCGCCGTTCATGGCTTCTCCGTTCGTCTCTCCCCTTCTCAAACCTCCGCTCTTCGCCGTCACCCCTCCGTCATCTCCGTTATTCCCGATCAGGCGCGTCAGATCCACACCACTCATACCCCTGCCTTCCTCGGTTTCTCCGATAATTCCGGTCTCTGGAGCAACTCTAATTACGGCGAAGACGTGATCGTTGGCGTTCTTGACACCGGAATTTGGCCGGAGCATCCGAGTTTCTCCGATTCAGGTCTCGATCCGGTTCCGTCCTCCTGGAAAGGCGAGTGCGAGACCGGACCGGACTTTCCCGCCTCGTCTTGCAATCGGAAACTTATCGGCGCTCGAGCGTTTTACAAGGGATTTTTAACACATCAGAATGGGTCAACGGCAGCGAAGGAATCTAGATCGCCGCGCGATACCGAAGGCCATGGCACGCACACGGCTTCTACGGCGGCTGGATCTGTGGTGGCGAACGCGAGTTTGTACCAATACGCGAGCGGAGTTGCTCGTGGGATGGCATCTAAGGCGAGAATCGCCGCTTACAAAATCTGCTGGAGCAGCGGTTGTTACGATTCTGATATCCTCGCCGCCATGGATCAAGCGGTTGCCGATGGTGTTAACGTTATCTCTCTCTCCGTAGGCGCTAATGGCTACGCTCCGGCGTATCACATGGACTCTATAGCAATCGGAGCATTTGGAGCGACAAGGCACGGCGTCGTTGTGTCCTGTTCCGCCGGAAACTCTGGTCCTGGCCCCGAAACCGCCACCAACATCGCTCCTTGGATCTTAACCGTAGGTGCATCTACAATCGACAGAGAGTTCTCCGCAAACGCCATCACCGGCGACGGAAAAGTCTTCACGGGAACATCTCTGTACGCCGGCGAATCTCTGCCGGATTCTCAACTTCCTCTGGTATATTCCGGCGATTGTGGAAGCAGATTGTGCTACCCTGGGAAATTGAATTCATCGTTGGTGGAAGGCAAAATCGTTCTCTGTGACAGAGGAGGCAACGCCAGAGTTGCCAAAGGAAGTGCGGTCAAGATAGCCGGCGGCGCAGGGATGATACTGGCGAATACAGCTGAAAGCGGCGAAGAACTCACCGCCGATTCGCATCTCGTCCCGGCGACAATGGTCGGAGCTAAAGCTGGAGATCAAATCCGCGACTACATCAAAACATCAAGCTCTCCCACCGCAACAATCAGCTTCCTAGGCACCTTGATCGGACCATCTCCTCCTTCTCCCAGAGTCGCCGCCTTCTCCAGCCGTGGACCAAACCACGTAACTCCGGTTATCCTTAAACCGGACGTGATTGCACCTGGAGTCAACATCTTAGCCGGTTGGACCGGAATGGTTGGTCCAACCGATTTAGATATCGATCCAAGACGAGTTCAATTCAACATAATCTCCGGCACATCGATGTCATGCCCACACGTCAGCGGACTCGCCGCTCTCCTCCGTAAAGCTCATCCGGATTGGTCCCCGGCGGCAATCAAATCAGCCCTCGTAACAACCGCTTACGACACCGAAAACTCCGGCGAACCAATCGAGGATCTCGCCACCGGTAAATCATCGAACTCGTTCGTCCACGGAGCTGGTCACGTGGATCCGAACAAAGCTTTGAATCCTGGTTTGGTTTACGACATCGATGTAAAAGAGTACGTCGCCTTCCTCTGCGCCGTCGGATACGAGTTCCCTGGGATTTTAGTCTTTCTTCAAGATCCAACGCTTTACAACGCTTGCGAGACGAGCAAGTTAAGAACCGCCGGCGATCTCAATTACCCATCTTTCTCGGTGGTTTTCGGATCGACGGAGGATGCTGTGAAATACAAAAGAGTTGTGAAAAACGTGGGAAGCAACGTTGACGCGGTGTACGAAGTCAAAGTTAAATCTCGGGCGAATGTTGAGATCGAGGTGTCTCCGAGCAAGCTTGAGTTTAGCAAAGAGAAGAGCGAGTTGGAATTCGAAGTGACGTTTAAGAGCGTCGTGCTCGGCGGTGGAGTTGGATCCGCGCCGGGTCATGAGTTCGGGTCGATCGAATGGTCAGACGGTGAACACGTCGTGAAGAGTCCTGTGGCCGTTCAATGGAGTCAGAGCTCAGTTCAGTCTTTCTGATTTAAAATTTAAAATGGGCTCTGATTTGTTTAATGGGCCTGATTGTTGTTAATGGGCTTATATGTTTACTCATTGTTGAGTCTCTCACTCACTCTTGGAGTGAATGAGCAGAAAACTCGATTTGCATTTTGTAAAATTTGTTTCTTATTTCATGCATCACCAATAAAACCGAGGATTTATATTCGACCAAAAAGAAACAAAAATGAATAAAGAAAATCATCATTTACAAACCCACTAATCAGTAATACGAAAAACGTAACACCAACTTTTGTAAAACAGTGATGATAGAAAACCTAATATGATCATCTAAGAAAGAAAAAACAAAAATGCGAGGTTAGTTTAAAAGTGCAAAACCATGAAAATCCTTGCATTTTTATGGTTCTGAACTTTTAAACTAGATAAATATTCATTATTCAATGTATAAAAGTTTTTTTATTGGAATAAAATATTACATTACAATAATAATAAAAAATTGGTCGTGCATGATGATCAATCACGGACCGTCACGTGGCAGTGGGCCCGTGAATAGTGAAGAAGCTGCTCAGGAAACGGTCCTTAACTAGAGATTTTTTAGGATCGATTCTTAATTTTTTACTGGTCCCACTCAATATTTAATTTTTTTTTCTTAAGAACTTGAGCTAAAGATGCCAACAATCCTTACGTTGGAGGTGCTCTTAGTGGTCTGTTCGTACTTAATTAGGAAATGTGCTATTATACTCCTATAATACCTTTATTCGCAAGTTATTTCTAAATAATTGGAATGATTTGTAGACGCATAACACCATCATGTATTGTAAATAGTTTTTTTTATCTCTTTGACAAGTATGTTTGAGAAATTAGATATTTTATACGGAAACATTTCTCTTGAAGATATTATATGTTGTAAACAAAATTCTTCTCTATCTAAATTTTTTTTTCACGCGTTTGTAACATCATATCCATTCCTTTTACATTTTTCTCGCAATTCATATAATAAGATACTAGAGTTTAACCCGCACGTCTGTACGGATATTTTTTATTTTATAAATGTATAATTTTATTATTATCATAAACAATTTATATTGTCTCTTATTACATTATTAATATATAGTACTTTGTTTTATATATTTTATTTTTTATTAATTGTTATTATTTTTTTGAGTTGTTACAATAAATTCATATATGAAATAATCAAATAGGAGAATTTTCTACAAAATATATTTTTTGAAGATATATAGTTGTAGATATAAAAGTTTAACGTATGTTAATAATTTTACTTTTTGTATAATATTACATAGTTTGAAAATTTTAACCGGCTTTAATATTTAAATTAAGAATTAAAAAAAAACAAATAGGTTAATTTGCCTATTTAATATAATTGTTTCATCTTGAATTTATATAATACTTCTATTTAATATAATATAGACTATA
>OVAN01016233.1:0-10740 GCA_900406275.1 Anastatica hierochuntica
TCCGAGACTTAGTTTTTTTTTTGAATAATCGAGTCAATTTGCGAGTAAACTCCGAGGATCAGTCGCACTTTACTCGCAAATTTGCGAGTAAATTGCGAGTGCGCCTCGCAGTTTACTCGCAAATTGACTCGATTATTACGAAAGATGTCCAGTTACGGNCATGTTATTATATGAAACATCATTTATTTTAAATTGTTTTACACGCATGTAGCAGAATATCTACAACAAGTTCAGAATATGTGAGGCCATCCTCTCTCCGCGCGTTTTAGTACGTTCTTGGAGATGATTCCACTCCCTATATTGTTGCTAGGTCTCATTCCTCGATTCAAATGGCTGGAAAACAGTTAGTAACCAAATAAAAAGTTCCTCATATTTTCTTGATTCTTGAGAAATAGATGAATATGTTGGTCTCTGGTTCTATTATACTCTCTCGCAGCATGTATAAGTATGTTGGTACAATTTTATATATGGAATTTTTTCTCATCGCCTGCGAATTTGCTTTGCAGTGCCCCGAAAATGATTTTTTGAATTGTACGGTATTATTCCTTTTCATCACTAGGTTCTTATTTGGTTCTAGATTTGTAGGAATTGTACAAAAGTCTCGCCGTAGACCCTTGACCAATATGAATGTTAAATTCTTTGCCACGTTGGTTTGCCAATGACTGTGTTGTTGCAAATGTGGTGGTCAAAATAAGTGGTTCCGTAAACCAGAGGATTGTCTTTGATCTTCTGTTCATGCTTTCTTGGTCCCCAGTGATGATTTGTATTGTAAGAACATTTATAGTAATTCATGTAAGGACTTTAATATTGGTTATATGAAATATTTACAATTAGCTTGGACTTTCTTATAAAAATTATTATCTTTGGTGATCAACATTTTTTATATGCTTCTCGTTGTATTCCCTCACATGTACCCAACGTAGATTGGATTTGGTGAATGTCATACAGAAAACCAATTGTAATTTTCTCATATTTCTTCATTCAATTATGTTGTCATTGTTTGTTAGGAACTCCTTGTGTACTTATTCAGTAGTCTGTTTTTTCTTTTCTTTTTCCAGTTTAACAATCTATTGTTTGATCTTATTGCAGGAAACTGCTGTCAAAACTTTCATCTTGGCAAACCGCCTACCTCGGCATCAGCAGGACTTGAAGGCCAACATAGCGGACAAGTTCTGAAAATTAATTCTCAGGCTTGGAAAAGAACAGTTCAAGGTGTATGACTACAAAGACACCAACATTTTCACCGACCAGACCTCGATGAATGAAAAGCCTGAAGGCGATGACAAGTTTCCTCAACCAAATTTCGGACTAAGTTGTTTCAAAGATTTCAGTGCCGTTATTGACATAGAGGGCAACCTATTCGGTTAGTAATGCCTCATGCTACTAATAACTTGCATTATCATACTAACTATACCACACGTCTCTCTTTAAGTAATATACTAAAGTTATGTGTGCGTTTATGATCTTGTTTGTACACATGAAAATGAGGAATTTATATTCACATAAAAAAGAGGAATATCCAACTAAGTGTAATGGCTTCAATGCGTGCTTCAAAATCACATGCACATGCTTCTCATTAACATTTCTTTTGCCGACTTGCTTGGATGAGAAAATCCAATTTCTAGATCATATGTTGTTTACTTAAAAGTTATATTATACTAAGTGGTTTCTTTATTTGGTGGGAGTGTTTATATGTTAGTGGTGTGTTTCTACTCTTACATCATGAAGAGTAAGTCGAGTTTCCTGAAATCAAACGTATAAAGAAGAGTCAAACTCTCTTGGAATTTGGAGAAGTCAAGAATTGATAATAGTAAACCTCTCGAACCAGAGGTCTATTTGCCAAGTGACTTTCAATTTTCTGCTTCAAAACACGTGTTTTTAGGGGTACATACATCTTTGGATATATTGCAAGCATATGATAGAAAGCGATGGCTTTTGTAAAGTGATTTGTCAAAGATGGCTTGGATTTTGACGTTTCTTCTGTCTTTTTAGTTTAACAAACAGAACTGAAGAGTGAAGAAGAGAATCTCCCGAGATGGGAACACATGTGATATGCTTGCAAGAATCATTATGTCATTAGTATCTCTTCAGTTTCATAGAACTCAATAAATGAGCAAAAGGAAGGAAAGTAAGATGATTTACGGAGGTGCAATATGACCCAGAAAAATTCAAAATATCATAGAATTTGAGAGAAAAGATTGTTGAGCAGGATAGTAAATCGTACGATTTGGTGAACCAAAAAGACGTCATATTGTGCTTTTTGTAATTTTAAAATGTTTCAAAGTAACATATTTGGTTTTATATATGTCACATGTTAATAACTAAATTATTTTCAACATAATTAAATTAAAATATGGATTTTCCTTCATAAAAAGTACTTAAAATAGTGTGAAAATAAATAAGAAAAGTTGAGTCTAAATGAAATTTTAATTAAACAATTGTATATAATAATTTTTGGAACTTTATTATAGTAAAACTTAACTTAAAACTATTATAAATAGAAAACAATTCTATATCTGAACTAAAATATGGACGTTTTTACCACAAAAAAATAAAGTATGAAAATAAATAATTTTCATTTATACAAATATTATTTTAGTGTATAACAAAAATACATTTTTCATTAGAAGTATATATTTTAAATGAAACTGGTATATCAGACGAACAAAAAATTACTTGGTAAAATTTAATTGATAAAACCATTATTAACTAAAACTAAAGTCATTTGATGGTAAGATTGTCCAATACGATTTAACATGGTGAAAATTTCATTTGTTTAGTTAGAAAAACTATTGTGTTTAAGACTTAGAAAAACTCACAAAAAAAAATTGTTTTATTAAAAATATTTTAAAGAAGGTTATGTAAAGTATGTGCTTAAAAGAAGAACATTACATTTAACGAAAAAAAGCAAAAACATGATTTGACTCCCGTATCTATTTTTGTAAATGTTTTGGTGATTAAATGACCATCTTCCAAACATTAAATATTAAAGCTAGAAACATTTGGTATTTCTTTTTTATCAAAAAAAAAACATTTGGTATTTGTCATAGTAAAACATTTATTTACCATAATATAATAAAACAACATACGTATAAGAACATATGTACACTAAACAAGATAATATGTTTTTTTGTATGTTTTTAAAACTTATAGTTAAGTGTAAGAAAAAATTGCATATATAATAATGTATCTTACTAATACATACTTCAAATAAAAAAGTGTACGTCAAAATAGTACCAATTGTAAAAGATCTATCTTCATTATTATATTATAAGAGTTGAAAATAATAGAACATTTATGGCTAAACTAAGACCATAAAAAATATTAATTTGATCACACAGGATTTCATCTAGAAATTATAGAAGAAATCCGCGCGTAGCGCGGATCAAAAACTATCTAACAATGTAAACAAAATATATAATACACAATCCGCACGTAGCGTGGATCACTAAGCAGTGTTCACTACCATTTACAGATTATGAAAGGGAGAACCTCAAACTTGGAACACATAATCCTTCCAACATACTTGAAGAGAAAAAAATATGCGCCCAACAAGGATCCTTCGTTACCAGAAGTTGTTTTCTTGCGCAATTTAGCAATCACGTGGTTTAATATTTTTCACCATTTCCTTAAAATTTTTGGGTTTTTTCCCAACTAATTTAAGCTGCTCCAATATTTTAGTTTTATTCCTTAGATTTATGCACAACTTTGCGAAATATTTAACTTAACAAAGTGTTACTAGATTCATATGCAAAATAAAACCCTTACAATTATACATTCTAAAATAAAACGAGAAATAAACATAAAAACCAAAAACAACAACCACATATCGACCTAAATATTCAAGAGAGACCAAAATCCAAAGCACAAATCCGCGCGTAGCGCGGACATAGTCCTAGTATTAAAAAAATGATTAAAGTATGTATTCAAACTAGAAGTTTTGAGTGATTTGTGTTAAAATCTGAAATCTTATCTTATTGAAACAAGAATTTTAAAAAGTCTTATAAAATTCATTGTTATTGAAATGGTGATTGCAAAATGTATCTTCAAATCTACTGTTATTGGAAATATTTTAAGCAATGGATTTTAAGTGATTTAAGATGTTTTAGTGAAATTTCTTGTTAAAAATACAAAAGAATAAAATCACATGACTTTAAGTGGAATTGCAAAGAATTTCTACAAAAATCACTAACTACTTCCCTAATACATCAAAGTCTTCTACAAACTCATTAAAAATCAATCCCATTAAATACACAATTCAATACATCCCCTTAAAATTACACGAATGTTGTTGTATAAGAATATCAAAAAATGCTTCATAAAAATATGAATAGGAAACTAAAAAGGAAAATTAGTTCAAATGACAAAACAATATTAACTATTTAAGATCCTATCTTTTTTAATTTGTTTTTACCTTTTACCCTCTTTTTTTTTGTTCAAAGAAAAGCTCAAAAATATCATTACACCCTATTATTATATTATTATTCTTTTGTGAAACTTAAAACCTAATTAATATTTTTTTTGTTAGTACACAAATTCATCCAACAAAAAAATGTGGATTCCAATTAGTTTGCGGTTGATCTCAACCATTGTAAAATAAGTAAATTTTTATTTTCTTTTGTTAATTAAAGTTATTAGATTTTGACAATCATAAAGTTATTTCGAGAAGTTAGATGAAGCCTCCGGTGGCCGGTTTGTATCGATGAGGCAAAGTTATAATTTTTTCTAAAAAATAAATATAACAAAATCGGCATGAGATTCTTCATTTTCTTCGTACCTCAAAGGTTCGGGTACATTGTGTTATGACAGTTAAGACCGACATAGGTAAAGTTTACACCCGTATCGAATGGAGTTTTCTTCAAGCGGTTTTTGTAAAACTTTACTTTCGTAATACTTGGATAATTCGGATGATTGAGTGTGTCTGCACGGTGTCGTATTCTTCCCTTACCAAAAACATTCCCATGGAGAAAATTATCTCGTCTATGGACTTCGCCTAGGAGATTCACTCTCTTCGTACCTCATCATCTTGCGCAGAGGTGCTCTCGAGTCTTTGTAAAAAGGTCCAAGCTAATGGATCACCTGTACGAGTTAAGGTGGCTAGGGAGCCCATCGATAAATCATCTTTTATTCACGGACGATATGAGGAAGCTTCGGGACAACACTTTAACCTTACCAAATAGGTAATCACCTTCTTGGCAAAAATTCCTAATGAGGCAAAACAAAGAGTAAAAGCCTCGTTACCTATAAATAGTGATGGAGGAATTGACAAGTATTTGGAGCTTCCCGAACATTTTGAAAGACAAAAGAAAGATAGTTTGCTACCATCTTGGTCAATATTCGCCAACTGTCGGAAAATAAGTTCTCCCTATGTTCATTCTAGCGGCAATGCCCTCTTATACAATGTCTTTTTTAGACTTTTTGGATCCCCTTGAAAGCAAATACAATATTTCTTTACGAGATTTTGGTGGGATGAAAAGCAAGGCTCTCGTAAAATCAGTTGGGTGGTGTGGAAGTTTATCGGCAATTTGGGTTTTAAAGATGTGGAAACTTTCAACGTACCTAGGTTGGGTAAGCTTAGATGGAGAATAATTCAAGATCCTAACTGCCTTTTAGCTCGTGTACTATTAGGAACATACTTCACCAACTCCACCTTCTTAGAGTGCTCAACCCTAACTTTAGCTTTTAATGGTTGGTGGGGTATTCTCATAGGGAGAGACATCTTTCTCAAGGGTATTAGTTCGTATATAGGAGATGGTGAAAGCATCAACTTAAGAAAATATCACTGGTTGTCAGGTCTGAAACCTCAAGCCCCGTGGGGTCCTCCTGAAGAGTCAAATGCATAACTTCGCGTTTGTGACCTACTTTGTTCAACTTTAAATTTCATGGAAGGTGGATGTTATTCGTCTTCATTTACCTCAATATGAGGAAGTTATTCGTGGGATCATAATTAGTACGACAACCATGAAAGATTCCCACGCTGCAATCTCATATTCAAGAGCAATCACCTCATCCTAACAGGAAAATTGGTTTGTAAGTTCAAAACGAAACCAAAAGCGAAGACGTTCTTATGGAAGGTTTCACAAAGAGCGTTCCCCGTGGGCTCAAAACTTTAAAACAGAGGCCTCACAGATCATATATGTTGCAAATGTTGTAAAGAAGTTAAAGATGAGCTCCACATTTTCTCCAGTCGCCCTTTTGCCTCTCTAGTGTGGGTGTTAGGGCCTTTTGCACAATCACTTGCTGGAGACAGACTAACAAGCATGACCCAAATGCTCTCGATTATCTCCCATAACATCTATCTTCCGCCAACAAGAGTGTATGTCCCACTGTATCCTTGGCTCATTTGAAATCTTTGTAAATCATGGAATCTTATTATCTTTGAAGAGCGAAAAATAGGTGGTATTAAAAGCCATCAAAGACATTCAGTTCTGGCAGGAAGTTAAGCAGTTAAAACAAGTCAAAACAAAGACACAATTTTTAATTTTCCTGTGTGGCGTCGGAGTAGTCGTCCCGTATTTTCCTCCAAACGCTTTTAGACCGTTTTACCTTTGCGCGAAAATATGTATTTATCTCTTAGAAAAATATTTTAAATTTCGACCAATCAAAAGCTGTTTACGCTCGGTAAATCTCTATTTGTAATTTTCAACATCTTTATCTTTTCTTTTGTGTTTATCTATTTAAATTTTTAAAATTGTTTTGATTAAATCTTAAACCCTAGGTCTTATTCTACTTGTATAAATAGCCTCTCCTTCTTTTCTTTTTCACAACTCAAAACCTCTACATCTTTCAATTTATTTTTTTCAATTTTGATATGAAATTTTGAAATCACATAATTATGGATTACGAATTGTGAAATCACAAGTTTCAAAACTATGCAATTTATTTCAACCTCCTTATTTTCTTTTTCACAATTCAAAAACTCAAAGAAAGGATTGCGTGGACGTTATACCCATGAAATCCTTAATCCATTTTATTTTTTTCAATTCAAAGTCTCCACTCTTTTCGATTTTAAAGGTTAAAGGTTAAACCATGGTACCTCTTTTGTTTTTTTGTCAAAATCTCAGCATTTTTCGAACCGGTTCTACAAAGGTTCATGTGGTTTTGAGATCATCAATGGATCTATTATAGGCTCTTGATCAATGATCTCCTAACTCACCGCTTTTTGTCATTTTTTTGTTTTTGTTTTGAATATGCTTATATAAAATCATGTTTTTTCCTTAATCGTTTGCTTGTGTGTTATATTGGCCTTGCACGGACGACGCAAGCAATCATGATATATGAAAAATAAACATATATCCAGCACCTCTTACAAGATCTTAAAATTCTCCTCCTTGACAACTTTTTTGTTTCTCTTTATCGTTACTCCATTGATTGATTTTGTTTTCTCCTAATGGATTCATTCGTTGACGTCCTTTTCTTTGCGTTAGGATTTGTAAAACATACGTGTTTTGAAGGAAGATCTTCTTTAACTACAAGAATCGTTTAAGATTACAAAACCCTCCTGAGAAGGTACACTTGAGAATGTTGATATCATTGTAAATTGATAATACTTTTTGTTCATCTGATCTGGTTGATCGCGTTTTAGTTGATTTGTTAGTATTAATAATCACTGGAAGCATATAGGGATAATCATATCAAATTACAAATGAATCATAAGGAAAGATGGAAGCTTTTGGATGATGTAATTTGTTCTTAATGGTGTTTAATGTGTCCAAGTACTTTGCATCCGTTCGAACAGTGACAGGAGAATTACTGATAAAAGTAGACATATTTGAGATTAATTAGGGTGAAACCGCAGGAGTAAGTAGAGATTTTGAGTATTTTTGGAGTGAGTACAAACCAAATATCAATAAGGTCCTCTTACTTTTTTTGGTTTTTAGTGATATAGTCTCCTTGCAATGTAGCTAATTTGTCGGGTTGTTGATTGTGTAGCTCATCAAAGTGAGCAAACTGGTTAAAGAAAGACCATTGAATAACTTGGATATCATGCAATTGATGAAGTATTGTAATTCTGTAAATGGTGGCTAGCTTCATAGGTAACTATAAAGCCCTTACCTTGGTTTCTTGATTCTGATTGTTTTGTTTATGATTTGTACTGCCTATGCTGAATTCTACTCACTTCATATTTGATCCAAATGCGTTATTCTCATTAAATTGTTATCTTGTATTTGGTTTTCATCTCAATAATTACCAATATTGGAGTGAAGAGAAGCAAAACAATTTTTTGATAATTTTTGTTGTTTCACAGGTTGAGGATGAAGTCATTAGGCTTTGTAAGCTCAAAACAACTAAGATCAAAGAGGTGATACTTAGAAAGAAGTTTGATCTTGAGGGAATATCAATGAAGATGCAGATGTCTCCCCAAGTTCTTAAATCAAAAAATTTCAGTTGAAGCTATAGAATCTGGTAAACTAATGATTAGGAAAAAACGTATCTTTCGACTAATGAATAATACTGAAAATTTTATCATTTTTGATGAACATTTAGGTGGCAGGGATCTGAACAGTTTTTTTAGAGTAAATTAATTCTGAGATTGCAAAGATGAGGTTGCTTCAAGCGGGAAAGAGATTCTTGAAAAGGTGGAGAAATGGATGTCTGCGTGTGAAAAAGTGTCATGGCTTGAAGAATACAATCGGATAAAGACTCTCTTTTCAACTTCCAAGCTATATCTCTTTGCTTTTCAATGCTTTCTAAAAAAACGACATTACGATTTTTTGCCCATTGATCTATGTTGTTGTTGATGCAGGTATTATGGAAGCTTTAACCACCAAAGTCACTGCTTGGGAGGTTGAAAGAGGAAATGAATTCTTATGTGATGGTGTAAGTGACTTTATATTGATCAATGACTTACCGAATTGACATTTTTGCACAAAACAAGTGTTTTCAGGTACGAGTTTATCGATGGTTGAGCAATACCAGACTTTATGGGAAAAGAAAGAACTCGAAAAACAGAGATATACAGCGTACAAGATGTCATATAAAGTAACGAAGAAGGAGATTTGGTGACGATCACAACATATTAAAAGCTAAGATTGTGTGAGATATCATCAAGTTCAATGGACACTATGAAGTTCTCTGTAGTAGAAGTTGATCTTGAGTAGATCCCTGTTTTTAGTGAAGATGAAAAAGCTCAAGATAACTACAATTTTGTTTATAAAATAAAGACACATGGTACGTGTAAAGTCGAAGACTGGATGATTGAATTTTCTCGGATTTTGAAGACATATAGCACGAGAATTTTGAAAATCGAGGATTAGAAAGGCTTTGGAAACCTCAAGAAACCCAAAACTCCAGCTTCACCAGCAAGACGAATCGTGAACTTCATCAGTTCACTTCTTGTGTGCAACATTCATGAAAGCTCCCTATAATCTCTAAACCCTCTAAATTGCATGATCATTATCTTAGCTGAATTGCTTATTTTGGTAATGAGATGGACTTCATTAATTGTCAGATCAAGGTTTTATCTTCTTGTGATTACTTGTATAAATGAATTGCTTCTTCTTTTGGATTACGTGAGTAAAGTTCTTTTGAATTACGTGAGTAATGGTTTTATCTGATGGTATATGTTTTACAATAAGTCAAGGGAAGCTAGGAGCAAGCGTATACTCCCTTGGTATAGTGCAGCCAATGAGTAAAGGAAGCCCTGCGTAGAATATCATATGATCCTTCTCGTCATAATCGTCTTCCTCTAAGTCATGGGATCAAGGTATCAAACATCATTATGATAAAGTAAGGCTATGAATCTTCATATTTCTGCATAATTCTTATGGAGTTAGGTTGATGATTTTCCTTGGTGGAAAATGTAAGTTGAATAAAAGAGCCTTTTGTAAAACCAATTATTATTCAACATGGACCACTTTCTGTCAACTATTTGAACCATTTTTTGTTTATGTTATTTTTTGTTAGAATTATCACATTTCTAAATTTCTTTGAGGTACGTGCGTCTGTCCATGTTGTTATGGACAAGTTTTGTTTATTGCTTAAAAATGAGAAAATACTTTCCGGTAGCTTATGTTACAAAGAATTTTTGTGTTCTTTTCTACTTTAAGATACATAACTTGATATGTTAAGACACAAACCAAATAAATACAAAAAAGAGGCTCTTTGAATATCATAGAAACATATTATAATGGATAAAAAATCTTAATACGAATCGAAAGTTATCAAAGAACATCAGCAATGTCAAAAAAAACATTCAACAAATCAAGCTTTAAATGTATTGGAAAACACTTCACGTACGTGCAAGGCACGGACCAACATCTAGTTTATACATTATACATACTTCAATATTTATATAGCTAACGTGTTAGCATACATGTACTGGTAAAGACACTACAAGAAATTTGACCGCTAGAGACAGAATAATTCGTCTCTAATTCGTCGCTAACCAGATTTAGAGACGAAATAGAGAGGAACAAAAAAATGTCGCGTTTCATGAGTCGTAGATATATTTACTCTCTAATCCGTCGCTAAACTAGAGACGAATTCATATATGCCGCTATTTCGTCGCTATTTTAGCGACGAATTAGAGACAACATTTAGCGGGAAATTTGCGACTAACAAACTAAAACGCTATTTTTGGACGCTAATTTGTCGCAACATTTGCGAGTATAATTTTAAGTCGCTAAATACATCACAAAATGGATCAATCGATCTATCCCGGTTTTAGTAGGTGATCGATTGATCCATGTCTAAAAGTCGCTATTTAGTCGCTAAAATTAGCGACGAAATAGCGACTTT
>OVAN01016234.1:0-10738 GCA_900406275.1 Anastatica hierochuntica
ATGAATCAAAATGTGTTCTTGAAGTGAATAGTGTTTGAAATTTTATTTTTGTCAGAACTTGAATTTGTTGGTTGATATGTGAAATGGGTGCTAGATATGCTTAGAATCATTTATCACTTTCTTAATTTGGAGAAATTTTAGAGATGTCCTTCATGATTTCGATCTTTATGAAATGATAAAAGGAAAGTTGGTTTTTGATTCTTACATGGCTTGCATTGTGATGTTTGTTTAAATGCTTGGTTTGTTGTGCATACTTGCAATCACTACTTTGAGTTTTATCCATGCATATTATATTAAGTGCACAACATGTCTAAATTTAGAAATGCTCTTGAAATGGTATCAAATGGATTTTGAAATTGGTAGTTTAGTAAGCATAAAACAAATTCATAAGTTTAGAAAGTGAAAAATCAAATGCTTACTCTTGCTTAGAACACCTTAATGGTCGAAAATATATGTCTTGGACTGATGGCATTTTGGTTTTGCATGAGTACATTGTATTAAGGATCATGAAGTAGCATTAGGGAATATCTAAAAGTCGAATCATATGATTATTTGCACTTAAATGCTCTATTCTATTTAAAGCCAAATCCTTTTTGCTTGTTTCATTGTGTTCTTTAAATTTTTGAATTCACTTTGTTTACATTCTTAAGTGTAGGTACTAAACAAATGACACCACCACAAAGAGCTATGAGACTATCTTACCCAATACGGACGGAGCAAAAAATGATACCACCAAGGACCTCATAACAAAGACTCCAAACCATCCATCGATTCATCAAGACACTCATACATACGAGTTGTCACAAGGTATGCCTACAACAACTTGTAAATACCATTGCATATTTTCGTTTTTGATGTATGTTTTTAAAGGGTCACTCTCACGGCTTAGGATTCACCGAGACGGTGAAACTTAAGTACGGAGGAGGGGCTTAGTACTAATTATGTTTTGAGTTGTGATGTTTTTCCTTTCTTCATGCATATTTGAGTCTTGCATTGTAAATATGCATATTTTGCGGAAAAAAAAATTGAATCTCTTTTTCAAATCATGGCATATAGATTGCATCCATTTGTAAATACTTATGTTGTTAAGAGCATATAAGATTGCATTTTGCATAGGGAACAATGATAGAATAGCCTTGTAGATAGTTAAGTATTGCTTAATATTCAAGCCCTCATTAGAAGTACAATAATGCTTAGACCACCTAGAATTCAAAGGAAAATCCATCTTTGGAATTAACCTCTTGAAGTATAAGGTGAAGGTTGAAGCTAGTTATCATCGAAGGCTAATCAAAACTAAGTGAACCTTAAACTTGACTTAATAATCTTGCTTATGGGCTTAGTCATACTTAACCGTGGATAAACACNGGCTATGTTTACCATTTTTACCACCCTTCTTAGCTCAAGTGGCTACTCTCACTTTTAGAGTAGTTACCTCACCGTTATCAACCCTCAAACTTTTCTTTCAAATCCCCTGATAATTTGATTGTAGGGCCTCTTTCAGAAAGTGCACACATGGGCAAAAACCCGTGTGCAAAGAAGTTGAACGACAAGGGAGTGCTTCCTTAGAATTAGCCTCACTTTAAGGCTTATTAGAAATATAGGAAGGTTGTTCTTTGATGTTCATTTTGGTTATTGGGTATATGAATGTGTTTGTATCTCAACCATGGGAAGTAGAGCTTTAATGTTCGATCATCCAAGGTTTGAGTTTGGAATAAGATAAAGAGAAAATCGAAAAAAGGAAAGAAAGAAAGGAAGAAGAAAAGGAACTAGAGATTAGAAAAGTATTAGCTCTATTCTTAGCATATAAAAGCCTAGAGAGTCCAAACTTAAGGTCTAAGAAAATAAAAATGAAAAAGTTTGATAAGAAAGTGGCTCTAGAAAGATAGAAAGATAGAAAGCAGGTTGGAAGCCAATGTTCAAAATGAAAACGAATCTCTAGTTGTTACAAAGGTTAAGAGAAAAATGAGCTTAATTGGATGTAAGGATTTTGGTTTCAGGGACTTAAGTGGGAAACACAAAGCGTAGATGAGTAGACTTAGGCATTTTTGGGTGGGAATCATTAGAGGTAAGTAACACCTTGTATGCATTAACTTTTTGACTCGACCTCGCTTTTGCCTAATGTCTTGCACTACTATTTGAGAGAAACTACCTTTAAAATGAGTGAAACCTTCTCTTTAAACACTTCTTCTTATTATTACCCTTTCTCTTACCAAACCAAACGGATTAGATACTTTGCCCATAAGTAAAGAACGCATATGAAAGCTTAATTGAATGTTAATGAGATTGGTTGAGGAAGTTACTTGTGGATGCTTAGCCTAGGTTCCCAGAGATGGTTTTGTGATGAATATGGGGAAGTATATTGAGTCTTTGTTTATTGATAGCTTAGGTTTTCGCCCGAGAAAATATTGCAAGAGCACAAAAGTACATTATAGTGGTTCGGGATCGAATCCATAGAGACCAAAGGTAGTACGAATAATGTAAAATCAAACAGCGGGCTAAAGCTAAAAAGATTTCTTTTGAGATGATGCAAATATCGAAAATTAGAAAGCAAAGAAACACATGCAGCAACGATGGAGTTGTAAATCAATCAAAGAAGTGTTGGGCATCGGGTATTCTCAGGGAAGCAATTCATTGTTGATTCAAATTGTAGACTAGGGAACAAGTTTTACAGCGTCTTGAACTCAAACACTTATGTAGAACTGATCTACTTCCGTAGTATCAGCTTCCTATGTATTAGAAATCTCGAGACTAACTTCCGTTGACCCTCAATTTCTAATCATGCATTACTAACAAGTTTGATATGTTCACAATTCACTTAAACATCAATTTCCATTGGCTTAAGAAGAATTGCTCATCTAATATTCTTTCAGGAATTTAAATAAACACTTTCCAGACATTAAATTACCTAAGATCAGAAACTAAGTGATCAGTTTAATTTCATGCATTACGAACATTCATAGATGAAGATCCATTAGATTAAATCCCTAATCATGAAATTCTACATCAACAATTCGTGAATCCCTATGTGAGAACCCTAAACCCAACGATCAGACTATTCACTCATGATTATTGCAAAAACACATATCAAATTCAAGAGAGACATGATTGTATTTAACAAAAACAAAAGTAAAAGGGTTCCGAAAGCATCTCAGATCGAAGTACAAAGATGCTTCTTCTCCCTGGTTACAAAATCAATCTCTGCTCTCTAAAATTATGTAAAAGAGCATAATAAAAACAAGAAACACGAGCCTATATTTTAGTATTGAAATCCGGTTCAAAATAAGTTCGGTCTGGTTCTTCGTGAAATCGCTCTGAAAATTGGGACAGGGATTGACATATCCAGGGACAGGGATCGATCGATCCTTGTCCATATTTCTGTATATTTTCAAGCCTTCAGGAAAACTTCCTCCCAAGCTTGAAATCCATCCAAAATGCATTATTTTCACACATCCAAGCTCGATTCCTGTAAAAACAACAAAGAACACAAATCCGCGCCAAAAAGATCCGAATATATACTAAAAACCATAAATCTCGTGTAAAAACCATAGTAAAAACTATTAAAATACTGATACATCAAATCCCCCAGACTTGAACCTTTGCTTGTTCTCAAGTAAAGGAAACGAAAACTAAGTCTGCGAGAAAAGAAACACAAAAACCAAATGGATCGCATGCTATCAGAAAACCTTACTCTGCGCTACTTTCGCTAACCATATAAACTCAGAACAGTTAGAACATTCTCCCCAAGAATCGCTGCATAACCTCCCAAGCCCATCCATACTCTAAAATCTGAACCTGCAAACTCAGCTTCCATGTTAATAACTCTCTACTTTCATTTAAGATGGGCGTAAAACTTTTCACCGAAGAACTCATAATTAGGAAATCAGGCTAGGTATTCAAGGATTTTAGTAGTAAGGCTTAGAGTGTTTCAGGTATCAAAGCTGTGTCAAGATACAAGACATTATGCAAAATTGCAGAAGAGAAAGAGTATATTGATATTCATGTCCCCTAACTACCCAAGTACAAACCACCAATCAAAAAGTAAACTAAATATGTGCATTCTTCTGGATGAATCTAAGCAACATAATAATATGCAAATGCTAATTTTTAAACCAGATATGCATAAATTAACAATAATTTTTTTTTCAGAACGAAAATCTGGTTCAAATTAACATATCAATGACGTTTTTAAACTCTAAAACACCCATACCGCATGAAGAAATGCAACATAATCATCTAAACCACTGAAACAACCAACACCGATAAATCAGACACTCAGGACCGTGTCTAAACCACCTAAAATGTACAATCCTACCTAAACAATTAGAAGGATCATGTCTACCCTATTCTTTCCATTGTTTTTACACATGTGTGCACATAAGATGAAAAAGAAATGCGAGGAGAATCAAGGAGATAAGGTAAGGGTGTGGTGCCAGACTAATGATGAGTCTGGTCACTCAGGATTACCGAAAAGGATGGTAGAAAAAGAAATGGGGATGTAATCCTGAATGATGGGTTTGATTTCTGATTTTAAGTTCCTGGATCAAAGCATTTAATTTCATTAGTAAGCCAAATAAAATAGAGTTAATAACACTTTAGACAAAAGTCTGAGTTCCAGAGATTTCTGGTGAGGAGTTTGGTCATGAGTTATTCCAGTTTGGCTGCGCTAAAAGTCCAAATGAAATGGTTAATGAGAATATAAATGAAGTGCAATGCGCAAAAATAATGGTCTGAAATCATCATGAAACATAAACAATCCATAAACTGACTCAATAAAAACATCAAAATGACTCAAACAACACCAAAAAAAGAAAAACATATGTAGCGTGAATAATAAGATCGATCTCCCATCCTCGTTCACAAAATGTAAATTTCCCTTGGAAGCCGACCTGAAGAGAGAAGGAACAATTTTGAAAGCGAATTAGTATGAAGATGCTTACCCGAAAATAAAGTGACCCATCTGATCATAATGCAATTGCTGGAGCATCAAGCGAAGCTTCGTTGAGTGCATGAAGATAGATATATATGATATATGCGTTTCTATTATATTGGGTGTTCTATGTAAATATGATAAGAATATGGAGCCATGCATCATGTTGATGTAAGGGAGTATAGAGAAATTTGCAGCTTTTCTTCTCCTTCATTTATATCTAAATGGATATTTGATTCTCCATCTGAATAAGGAATTAAGATAATAACTTAAATTTTTTCACTACTATATATTTGTAGATTCTCATGGGTAAATAAATATAGAAATTTATTGTTTATGAATTAGAAAAAAAAAACTTCAATGAAATAACCTTGTAGTTTTGAAGAACGTTAGCTAAGAATTATTTCTATTTTCCCCAACAAATTGTTCTTCATTTATCATCACACACACATACACATATATTGAAAAATAACGACCTATAAGAAATCATACATTTAGGTCCTGACTCTTCTGCTAAAGTTAATTTTTAATTATCCGTGTCTAGTATTTTGTATTCAACCTTCTCTTAAAAAAACTCCAAAGATACTGTCAAATCTTCCTTCAAAATCCCGTTAAAAGGTAAATCCAGTTGTTTTTGATGTTTTGAATATTGTTCTATTCAAAGTTTGTTTGGGTGATTTTTGTCTCTGATTTATTTGTTTTGTTTTCAATTAGTTAATGTTATTTATCTTTTTCAATTTTTTTTGATGGTTTCCGATAATAGTTTTCTAGGCATTTAGCTTTTGTAGTTATCATGGGTAACTAGGTAGCTACTCCTGTTGACCTGCTGTTGTAGTTCTTCGTCGTGGAGCCATTTCTAAATCTTCCTATTTCAGAGTCGTCAGGTTCTTCAAGCTGCTGCAGTTGTTGTGCCAGAATCGTCAGAAGAATGCTTGAAATCAGAAAGCGCAGCGGAAGCACGGTGGGACCTCGCTCAACCAAGTTCAACCTGGGGCTAAAGGAATGCCCTAAGGCAAGAGGTATACGGACAACCTCAGCTATGGACAAGGAGGTGAGCATGAAGGACAAGTCTTGCAAGGAACAACCTCCTTAGCAAGGACTGAGGTACAACAAGAGCCGCCTAGAAGGAACCCAGGAAAAGGATGATGTGGGGGGGGGGCAGCAGAGCATTGGCGGTATTTGGCGTAAACCGGAAAAACAATACTTGTGCGTGAAAGGAAAATGCCAGTGGTCACTATTGAGATCAAAGGACAGATTCTCTATAGGCCAAAGTCGGCAGAGGAAAGACATCTCTGGTACATAAGGAAATGTACAACCGTCATCGCTTGGAAGAAGGACACTTCGGAGCTTAGACAGGAACTAAGTGGGAGAGAGCTAAGGCCTGGAGTCCAGAATGGTCAAAGGAAGACCGAATCTATGGGCTGGCACATTCGACTGGACTCATGTGCAGACATATCAGTTATCTGCAGCTCTGGGTGTTGCAACTCTCAGAATTCGGGACGAATTCTCTGTAAGGAGGGGAGAATTGTAATACCCGGTTTTTCTAATTCCGGATCAATTAAAGAGAAACCAGAAATCAACCCAAACCGATTTCCTTGCCTTAACCCAAACCAAGCCATAACCCTACCTATTTAAATCCTAAAAACCTAAATATTATTATTCTTTTCTCTCCCAAACCTTTCCAGTCGTCAACCTACGGCAGAGAGAGTTTCTCCAGAGAGTTTTCGTAAAAACAAGATGGAGAGAAGAGAGAAATGGAGAAAGGAGATGAAGGCTGTGCAGTCTCTGCAGAAATCAGAAGGACATACCGTGGGAGAACAAAGAAACGGCCGATCAACCCATCTCTGATAGATGCAAAATCTTTACAGAAGGTAGTAGACTCGCCGACCGTCATTTTCCATTTTGTAGAGCGTGATTTCATTGAGTATTCTAAGAGTTATGAACGTTCTACCGAGGGCTATGGGATCCGATCACGATCGCGATCAAACTGTGTTCAAAGGATGATTCCGAGAGCAAGCGGCGTCTGATCGGAGCATGCTCGGCGGCTATGGACAGAGGGCGTCCAGGGCTTTAATCTGAACCTTCGGATCTTCAATTGAACGGTTAGTTTGCAAGTTGTAGCTTCATTTTTGTTTGGCTGTAAATCTGTCAGTTTTCTAGAAAATGTTGGTCAGAATGTATCTCGGTTTTTCTTGGGTTAAAAGTTGTTTTTCGAGCTGATCTTTGGTGGGATCGATGTAGGGAGTCATATGAATCCATCGGTAAAAGGAACACCGGATTCAGGTTCATATGGGTGGAGAACCATGTCCCGGAAGTTGGTGCAGCGAATCTGTCCGCGTCAAAAGGAAGTGGAAGAGCTAAGTTCGAGGGTCCCCGAGAGTTGCAGACGACCAGAGAAGTTCCCGAGAGCGTTTTTTCCTTCGGTAAGTAAAGTTACCATTTTGCCCTTGGCACAGGAAGTTTCCAAATATGACAGGTTTTTATATTTGGAAAGTTTCCTTTTTAGGAAGTCTCCTTTTAGGGCTGGTTTCCCTTTTTGGTAACTTTCTTTTTTGGGCAGGTTTCCTTTTTGAGTAACTTCTATTTATGGCAGGTTTCTATAAATAGTAAGTTTTCCATTTCTGGTAGGCTCCCGTTTAAGGTCTAATTCGGGTTCATATTCCAGGTCTCTTTTCGGAAGGAGGTTCAGCAAATGAGAAGAAGGATGACGGAGGGTCATCATGGGGAAAAAGCTCAGAAGGAGGATCGTTAGTAAACATTTCTAGAGTCGTCTCTTCGTTGTGGCTAAGGTGAGGAGTTCCCGCCTTCGTTCTCATTCGTTATCTTCCTAATCTCGTTAGGCTAGGGTTAGAGTATCGGCCAGTGTCGAGCTATATGTCTCAGCACGAATAAGTGTATGTATTATGTATTGATATGATATAAAGTCCTGTACGCCTAAGTGCGATTGTTTGGGGTTGCTAAGTCGAGCCTAGGATACAGTTTGTGATAACCTAAGTCCTAAAAGGGAATAGGTCTAATTTGGCATTGCTTGAGAATTACGCAGAATGAATTAGGAGTAGAACGAAATGGATGGTCCCCTCCAGTGGGCGCGGAGCCTACTGTAGGATCGTGAAGCGTGTGGTGTTTTCCTCCTTGTCTTGGTGTAGTACCGTTGCGGCGGTAGTCGGAGATTGTCTCTACCGGGGTAAGAGGCCACTGGTGGAGAACAATTATTGTCCACCGTAGGTGAGTTCTTTGGTGAGGGCAAGAGACTGCGCAGGATGGTCCGTCAGTTGAGTCACATAGGCAAGAGGACTAACGGGTTAAAAAGGAAGCCCTGGCTCCGGACATACCGGTTTCTCGGAGGGAATGTAAATGGCAGCCCGGTCACTGGCCCGGTTGGCGGCAAGTTCTGTGGGAGACTGCTTGGGCCATGATTGGATCCGATGATATGTAAACTAGAGTTGGTTATGGCTGCGAGGGGGGAAGTTAGCACCAAGTCTTGAGGCCTGTGTTTGCTAGGTGTCTAGGGCCACAACTAGTTTTTATTATGTATCGGTCATGTCAATCGAGTTCGAATCGGTCAAAAGTCGTTTTGGTGATGTCATCTGGAGCAGCCTTGGAATGGGACGGGGTTGTGACAGGTGGTGTCGTAAGCCACATCGTTTGGTAGTTTGTTTTCGCGACACACTAGGTGTTTTTCTTGCTTTTTTTAGGGGTTGTGGTCTAGTTCTAGTCTAGCGGGGTTAGGCGGGTAGCGGGTGAGGCGGAGTCGGGTCCGTCCTCACGGAGTGGCTTGTTTGAAAAGTCACTCACCCTTCTCTTTTCTCCTTTTTCCTACTTGGTGTTTCTGCATGTAAAGTTAGAAGTGATAAATTTGCTGACCGGTTGGTGAAGTTTGCTCCGGTTTTGGCAATACCATTTAGAGCAGCCCGATACCCTCAGGTCGAGGTCGTTAGATCTAATTTATTAATTCCCAAAATGTAACGAAAAATGAAACCAACGTTGACTTTTATAATAATTTCTCGTCCTTATCAAAACTTGATTAGGATGAGCTCTAATATCTAAAGACTTATCTAAATTTAAATTAACAAAATAATAACTAAGCCTTAAACCGGAATAAAACCAAAACTAAACTGTTACTTTCCAGGTTTCTAGGTTTACCGAGATGTAGCTGCATGAGGTCCTTCCGAATTTGAAAGATTTGACCTCGAATCTAACCTCTACTCCGTATGGCTGTAGGAAGAACTCTTTATTTCTCTTTTCTTTTATCTTTTTCCATTGATGATATTCTTCAAATGATAAAATAATGTAGTTTGTAGCCAACGCATGCATCTTAATCGTCCATGAAAAGATAACGAGACACCTTCCATTGGCTCTTATCTTTGTCTCCACGTGTTCTCTACAATAGAGATTTTATTTTCTCACTATCTCTTCGTTTTCTTCAATGGAAGATGACGATCAACACTACTCACGAACACCGCGACCAAACTTTTTATTTGATTAGTGCAGTGGCCTTTGAGGATGTCTTTTATCCACAACAAGTCATGAGTACAGCTCATAACGATGTCAATTGGCAGTTGAACTTCAATTTGGTTTTTGGTGTACTCCATCACACCACCAATTTCAACGTGCCTTTCTAAATATTAGCAACATGCAAGAACATAGTCAAGAGAAGAAGCTAAAAAACAATTTTCGCGATAAAGAAGAGAAGACTGTCTCAAAACGATGTCGTCAAAGGAGAAAAGAAGAGACAACTGTCTGAAGTATCAAGGCCCACACTGAACAGGCTCACATTCAAAAAACCTAGTAGCAGTGAGCTCAATCAGAAGTTAAACGACGTTGCAGGTGTGCAACGTCTAAATCTACCTGCAGATAAGAACAAATAGAGTCATGCTCAAATGGTGAAAAGCAAAACCTCACTAATCTCAATTCATAACAGATTTGATTCCCTCGGCTCAAGAGCTATTCAGTGATTATGACACTTGTCAACAGATTAAGAACAAGCTTTTTTGTGTAAATAGAGAAAAATGGATGTGATGAGAAATTAAGATAAATGCTAATAAGAAAATGAAAAGTTCTATCACTTTCATCCTATCTTTGTTTTCTGAGGAAGAATTCTCTTCTCTACCTGTTCCAAGTAATCAAGATGTGTCTACTACAGTAAATGAGGATAGTTCTGGGTTTACGGCAAACTTTGATCCTGATCAATTATCAGATACGATTTCTTAAGCAACAAGTCCTATACCTCAATATCCATCAGCACACCTTCATGAAAACAAGATCACAATCAAGAATTGTTAAGCCAAACCCAAAGTACATACTACACACTCAAACGGTAAGATACCCTGAACCTAAAATAGTTGCAGAAGCACTTAAAGATCAGGATGAACATGTGCAACGAGAGTAGAAATAGGCAACTCTGCAGAGGTTGGTACATAGTCTCTGGTACCTCTCCATCCAGACATGAATGCCCTTGGATGCAAGTGGGTGTTCCGCACCAAGCTGAATGCAGATAGCTCCCTAGACAAACTCAAAGCTCGTATTGCCGCTAAAGGGTACAACCAGGAGGAAGACATTGACTACCTAGAAACATAAGATCCAATAGTTAGAACAACTACTGTTAGATCGGTACTGCATTTAACCACAATCATGAAGTGGGATATGAAACAGATGGATGTGGAGCATGCTTTTCTACATGGTAACTGTTATGCGTGATTTTGGCCGTTCTTTGTAGCTTTACGAAAGCTGGAGGTCGATGAATGTTTAGAAAAGGTTTTAGAATGTTTGTGCTAAGCTTAGAGATCAAAGATGGCAGAAAAGTTGCTTGTT
>OVAN01016235.1:0-10737 GCA_900406275.1 Anastatica hierochuntica
GACGCTACTTAGTCGCAAATTTAAGACTAAAAAAATAGTGGCAAACTAGTAGTAAATTAACGACTACATGAAGACTATATAAATTAGTCTTAAATTTCCGACCAAGTTGCAACTATTTTCATACTATTATTAAATTACAGGGTTTAGGGATTCAGGTTTTCCAAAATTATGATTTAGTCACAAAATAGTCTTATATTTCCAACGATTTTGCGACTAGTTTCATACCATATTATAAATATAGGGTTTAGGGATTTTTTTTCCAAAATTTAAAATTTAGTCACAAAATAGTCTTAAATTACCAACAAATTTCCAACTATTTCTATACTACATTTTCATTATAGGATTTAGCAATTGGTTTTTCTCATATTTTTTAATTTAGTCACAAAATGGTCTTAAATTTGCTACTAATTTGTGACTCTTTTTTTAATCTGTAACATTTTTGCTACTATATAGCAACAATTTCAATGTACTTCTTCAAATTGTATAGGATATAACTATATTATTGTAAAATGATTGACTTTTGTATATATTCTTACCAATAAAACAATCTATCTATAACTAACTTTTTATTATAAGTGAAGAAATTTTTTTTTTGCTACATACTACATAATATCTTAAGTGTTTGTTTATGTTTTAAGTTAATATTTTCTAATGCTTTAGAAAAAATTCTTGCAAACAAAATAAAATAAATTATTGTAATTATTATTTTTAAGTGAATTATAAGTCTAAATATCAAGGTTAGTGAAATGTAATTTCATATACACAACAATCTTGTAATTATAGGGTTTAAAGATTGAGATTTTAATATAAATTATTTTGTTGTATATGACATAACTATATTATTGTCAAATAATTGGCTTTTACATATATCCTTACCACTAAAACAATCCATCTAGAATTATATTATATTATAAGTCCAAAATTTTTTCTTCTTGCTACATTCTAAGTGTTTGTTTGTGTTTTAAATAAATATTTTTGAATGTTTTAACAAAAATTATAGAAAAAAAATAAAATACTGTAAATTTTTATGTAAAGTGAATTACATGCTTTTAATAACAAAATTAATGAAATGTACCTTTATATATTCAACAATTTTGTAATTATGGGGTTTAGAGATTCATTTCTAGTATAAAAACTAGATTTAGTCTCAAAATGGTCACAAATTAGCACAATGTGTGACTAATTTGCGACTATATAAAATGTGATTTTGCCTAAAATTTTAGGCGGCCACTTTTTCCCTCTTGAAAAAAATTCCAAATTTTAGATAAAACACCATTATAATTAAAAATTGGGTTCAAAAAATATAACAAAGACATCATTTTTTTCCTCTCGTCTTCCTCTCAGACGAGAAAAAGTAGATCTAAGAAACTCAGATGCGGCGATTCGTCATTGGCCAAGCCAAAAATCTCATACATCAGACTCGTCGTCGTCATCCTCATCACAAAAACATCCGCTTTCTCTCTCTTTCTCTTCGTCCTCTGATCGTTGCCCTGCTTCTTCATCCCGTTTCTTCTCTTCTTCTTCGGAGACGATGTCTGGTTCCGATTCTTCTTCCTCTCTTCCCGTCACTCTGGACTCCATCAATCCTAAGGTCGGACCCTTCCTCTTCTTCTTCTTCAGCTTCCTTGTGTTTAATCGATCGTTTAATTTTATGGGTTTGTGTTTGTTTGTGATTTAGCTTCTGGGTTTTTGATTTCTTCGATATTGCGACCAGGTTTTGTTATTATTGTGCGTCCATTTGTGTGCTCAGGAGACGAGAAACCGGAGGAATCTGGAAAGAAACCAGTTTGTAAAAGGCCGTCTAATGGGTCTTCTTAGGTTGGAATTGTCATGGGAGGAGCTTCGTCTTGGCCTGCTCTTTCTGAGACAACGAAAGCTCCTTCGAACAAATCTTCTTCTGATTCGTTAAAAAGTCTCGACGATGTTCCTTCATCATCATTTGTCTCTGTCTCTCAGGTTTGATTGATGATCATATGAATTTTTGTTAGCTTCTACGAATGATCTTCGGTATTTAATTGACTATAACTGTGTATCATAATGATTGATGCAACTTCTTGGTGTGTTGTCACTAGAAAAGTTTGTAGCTTTAATTGTTTCTCAATGCTTGCCAATGTCGAAAACAAAATGCTTATGTTGATGATTCTTGTTAGCATGATTCACTTCAAAAGAGCAGCTCAGATACTTGAGAAGGGAGGGCATACTCAGTTAACGCCGCATTATATTACTTGGTATTGCCATCCGGTGTCCGATGAAGGAGAAAAAGTACACCAAAGAATGTGCAGACCAAATTATTAAGTCTCTTGGTGAGTGATGTAATGCTTCATTACTTTGGTCTAGACACACAGATGAGCTGGTAGCCGAAATATATAAACTACAAATTATTCATCAGTTGTTGCTTGTAGTTGAAAATTTAATATCATCTCATCTTTGTTATCGAAAACTAGTTATTTGATAGTAATCTGTGTGCCTTGTATCTCTTGTCTTTTGAAGCGTTTTGTTGACTAGTTAAATCGTGTGTTACTTTCTAGTTCGTGCATTTTGCTCGAAATGACTGATTTTGAATTTGCTTTCTGTTATATGCGTTCAGGCATTGATCTCAAGAAGGTGGACAACTGTATCAGAGACCTGAAGTAGATGTGGAGAACCCAGTTCTTAAAGCTGAGCAGGAGTCCCCGGTTTGTCTCTTTGTCACCAGATAGACTCTTACTCTTCTCTTATCATTTAGATTTACGAGATATTCCGCCACTCCATTTTGTATTCCTGAAATGAGTCTATTTCAGATAGGCAAAGGTTCCCGAGGAGACGTGACTATACTTCCAACTCTTGTCGTTAACAACATACAAACCTGGAAGAGATAGGGAAGAGACATCATAGCTCGTGCTAAGAGAAGAACATGAAAGACTTTAACTTTTGTATCCCTAGCTCATTTCGATAAACTTTTGTATTTTTCTTTTAGTTTTGTATTTTATCTAATTTATATTTATTTGTAATTTCAGAATAAAAAAGAATTTCGCAAAAATATATAATTCCTTTGGATTGTTAATTTTTCTAATAAAGAAATCAAATTTAATAATTTTAAAATTTATTAATGAAATAATGGGTTTTTATTTTTTTGGAATATATAATAAAAGTCACAAATTAGTTGCTAATATATGACTACAAAAAAGAGTTATTAAATTGTCGCTAATATAGGACTATGAAAAGGAGTAATAATTTAGACGCAAATAAATGACTGCATTTTATAGTCTTTTAACAGTTACAAAAGAACAACTATTTTGTGACTATTTTTTTTTTGCGACCAATTTTTAATGACTGTAAAATATAGTCGCAAATTAGTCGCAAATGACCTTTTGCGACTATTTTGTGACTATTATTTTGGTCGCAAACCATCTGTTTTCTTGTAGTGAGAGATTGGCAATGCTACATCTATGGTTGAACTAAATGATATGGAAGATACGGAAATGGGACAAAAAAATCTTAGGGCAAACATTAGAGAAAATATTGCAAATACATTATGGGCAAACAAAAATGCTTCATATTAATTTTTTTGTTTCATTGTATATTGTAATTGTATTTACTTTTTATATAATTTTTAAACTTTCTTTTTATTAAAATAATAATAATAATTGTTTATACATAAACATTTTTATTTTTGTTTTAGATATTTAACTTATAAATTTATTTTAAACATTCGGTCAAATAAGCTAATTCGATAAATTAGTTTAACCAGTTAGATTTGCATTTGTTCTGCATGTTCTGTTTAATTTGTATTTGTTCTGCATGATATGCATATTCTGTTTGATCTGCATTTTTTTTTGATCTGCGTACCATTCGAAGCCAATATACGAAATATAAAAAGAGAGAGAGAGAGAGAAAGTTTCTCTCTAGAGTCTCTCAACCAAACCTCAATAACCCTAGCCGCCGCAAAACTTTAGCCTAATTCCGATGGCCGGTAGCTCTTCCATCTCGCCGTCGGTCCACCATCACCCTTCGTTTTTGATTGATTTCGTTCCCTGCCCCTTCCTTTGTACCTCCAACCTTTAGTCGTCGCGGTGAAGCTCTTCCTCTGGATCTCTGGTAGCGTCTCCTCCGTCGGACTAAAACCAAGCGACTGGTGTCAATCACTTCGCTGGAGAAGAGGTAAAGCTACGACTATTGGTTGTAGATCGAAGGAGCTCGATGGCAATATGGTCTGATGGGATTTATATATGGTAAGATCTAACCATATTTGGGTCAGATCTTGCAGTGCTCCTTTGTTTGGGTTGCGATGGAGGCTTCTCGCATTTTTATGTTGAGAGTTTGCATCGGTTTCCTCTATCCCTGATGCTTCGACTCTGTTTCTTTGTATCGAAATTGTCTCTGTCTCTAGCTTTGTTGGACTCTCGGTGACTCTCTAAGGAGAAGCATAAGCGGTTAGGGGCAACCGCCGAGACTCTATGCGTTTGATCTAGCTGTTAGTTAACTAATCGTGTCTTGTTTTGGATCGTAAGAGTTTTCGCTTCATCACCTTGAAATCTGGATTTTTGAGGGTTGGTCCGGAAGTTCTTGTTGTAGTTTCATAGAGTCTTGGCCCTGTTGTGGATTTGATTGCCGATGTAGAACCCCATGGTTCTATGGTGTGCTTATACTCTTTGATATCGCAGGTCAAGTCATCCATCTCATTTCTTCATGAAGTAATGCAATTTGTTTTTACGGTGGTTTACGACTAGTTGAGTGACCGGAATCAAGTGCTTTAACTTCTGCTTGCTACCGAATGTAATCGCCTCAAGCTTAGCTAGACTTCCCAGAACAATGAAGTTTTGGATTTGGTACTTCCTAAAGGTTCAAGAGAAGCTTAGTTCGGAGCCAGGCATATGTAGTAATGACCAGGACAGGGTTTAGCCCTCTGCTTGTTGCTCGCTGAGGCCACTAAAGAGTTATATGGCTATTGTATGAATTGCAGGTGTTCTTCCGGCGATCTATCAAAGGCCAGCCATCACAATCCATGGAGTAAATATGCTACAACTACATCATCTTCCTAAACTCTAGCTTCAGATTAGAATAGAATTAGCTTCATCTTTAGCTTGGAACTAGATTATTGTCTTTGGAAGTCTTTTTAACCTTTTTGGGGGCTTTCTTAGATCTCAAGCTTTTATTAGCTCTTTAGATTCAAAATTTTGAGTTTCAAAGCATTTTGTATCTTCGCCTTCATTATCCTGACAATGAAATTCACTTTCTTAAAATTAAAAAAAAACATAACTTTCGGGCATAAACTAAATATTGGTAAAAAATTTAAGGGTTTTCTACAAAAAAAAACCCTTCCATTATAAATCTTTTTGCAATTTTACCCTCCATTTTCTAAAACTATTTATCAAGAAGAATTTATCACGCGGCGCTTTTTTAATAAGCCTATTTTATTAGGTTTCAAATTAAAATACATATGCATAGCCACATTTAAATGATTTAAATTATAAACATATAAAATTATTATTAATTATCCGGTACCAAAATCAATTAGAACACTGAGAGTTTCGAGTTTAGGATTTTGTGTATAGGGTTTATGTTTTAGAGTACTATATCATGGTCATGTTGTATTCAACTTTAACGATTTATAAAAACATAACTTTAAGGCATAGATAAAGTATTGGTGAAAAATTATTTATGAACAAAAGTAATGGAGGCACTGATGCCTTTCTTAGTAATTTTTTTATTTTGGAAAAAACTCAAAAATATATCGCTACCGAGATTTCAAACCCAAACCATTTTTTTTGTTAAAGTGTGAATTATAAATCTAAAAGATTAACATTTTTACAACAAAATATGATTAGTTTAAGAGGCTCAAAATTTTACTTGAGGACCTTTTGAGATGGATCCTTGCCAAAATTATGTATCTGATACACCTTTCAATCTGTTTGAATATTTGTGGCACCGTGAGGGCTTGTGTTTTGTGGACTATATTGTTCCTTCCCCCCCCCCCCCNAGCTTGAACAGTGACTCTTCTGAGAATCTGATTCTTTTTCGAATCCCTTCAAAGTAACCAACTTATAAGAGAATTCCAGTCCACGAAGTAACATGTATGGAGTCCAAGCCTTCGTAGGATAATCTTCCATATACTTTGACTATAATCACAATAGAGAAACAAATGATCTTGCATCTCGTCCATGTTATTGCAGAGAGGACACAGTCGAGTAACATTCAACCCCCAAGCAACAAGCTTGGTACACACCGGCAATCTATCTTGGTTGGCAACCAAAAAAGTAAAGGCATGCTTTGGAATATGTCCCTTAAACCAGATCACCTTCAAGCTTCTCACCTTCGGGTTTTCAGGTCTTAAACAATTCCATGTATTACAGGAACTGAACTTAGTTACTGCTTATTGGGATGTCTGCCAACTGAACTTGTCTTTCCCAAGGGACAATTGACGTGTTGCGATATGCAAGAGTCTTTCTCTTAGATTAGATATGGTCGAGATTCTTGATCTTCTTCTTGGTATTCTCTAGTTGAGATTGTTGAATGCTTCCGCTACTGTAGTGGAAGATGGGATTCCGAGCTGTCTTGGTCTAGCAAGTCCGAGAAGATGAATGAGAGGCCCTTCCTGAAGCCAATGGTCATACCAAAAGTTTATTGATAAACTGTTATTAACTGAGCATCTTCTGCCAGGGTTCTAAGCTTGAGAATGTTCTTCCACATCCATGAAGCATTGCACTCTTCTTCAGCTTTTAACTCCCAAAAGCTTCTCCCTCTAAGTCTATGCTTTTTCAACCACATTACCCACAAATAATCATTTTTTGAGAACATTAACCAGTTGAGATTTAGGTTAAGTGTTTTGTTCCAAACTGTAAAGTTTCGGAGATCTAGCCCCCCTCCCTCTTTCGGCTTTACACATTGATTTCCATGCCACTTTTATCCCTCCTTTCTTAATAATATTCCCTCACAATAGAAATCTACTGCAAAGAGTTTCAATTGTGGCAATGCAAGTTTTTTCATGAAAACTCAAAACCAAAAATTGACTTGGCTGTAAACAACCGATAAGATCAATTGCAATCTGCCAGAGAAGGTAAGACTCTTACTTTCTCAATCAGTAAACTTAGTTGAGATAGCATAGACCAATGGCATGTACTCATGTTTCCTAAGCTTCATGTGCATTAAGGAAAGACCCAAGTAACTGAAAGGGAATGCTCTTTTCTTGAATCCAATTGCAGAGATGTTCTCTTCCTCCTGAGTAGACAGTCCAGCTGAGTAATTCGTTGATTTATCTTTGTTCATCTCCAACCCTGATAGATTGTGAAATTCCTCTAAACACTTTGTTATTCCTTGTAGTGATCGATGCGAACCATCTTAGAAAATCATTACGTCATCTGCGAATGCTAGATGTGTGATCTTAGGATCCTTGGCTTTCGGGTGATAACCTATCAAACCTGCATCAAAGTAAGAAGCCAACAACCTATCAAAAGTTTCCATTGCTATTACAAAGAGGCTCGACAACAGAGGGTCTCTGTGTCTTAATCCCTTTGCTCCGTTGAAGTAGCCTGAAAGATCACCGTTTACATTAACTGAAAATGAAGTAGTAGACATACAATTCCATATCCAGTTAATATAATTTTCTGGAAACTTAGCTTCCCTCATAATATGCCGAATAAAATCTCCCTTCACTAAGTCGAAGGCTTTCCTTAAATCCACTTTTAGAACCTCTCTGTTTGAAATATTCTTTTGGTTAAAGCCTTGAACAAGTTCAGAAGCAAGTAACACATTTTCTAAGAGGAGACGGCCTCTCACAAGCGCAGATTAGGAAAGTGAAATCATCTTAGGCAAAATGTGCTCAAGCCTTTTAGCAAGAATCTTTGACACCACCTTGCAGAGGACATTACATAGTGAGATAGGTCTAAAGTCTGTAACACTGTCAGCTTGTATTTTCTTTGGGATTAAAGTGATAGTGGTAGAGTTCCATTGACGTAAGATCTTTCCAGAGATGAAGAATTCTTGGATATCTTATGTGACTTCGTCTCCAATAAAGTGCCACATTGCCTTGTAGCAGGGCTGTGCCTACGTGTTAAAAAAAAAGGCGGCCGGCTCAGGCCTCCACTTTCACACTCTAAATTCGAAGACACCATTCTATAGTTATGTTTTATTTAGTTTGGTTTTCTTTATTCTCACAGCTTTACATGCGTCTTACAATAATTCCTTCGTTGGATTTCATTTCAATAAGAGGATTTACAACACCTATATTATACAATCAACTTTTTTTTTTATTGTCTTTTGTGTATTTGTACTTTTACTTTTCATCATATCATTTTCCAAATCATTTGATTGATAATTCCTATATTATTATATATAATTCTAATTTTAGAACTACATTCTATCTATTTAAATTAGCATACACAGTGTATATATAAACACAATCTTATTGATAATATGTCAATACTCAATACTTCTTATATTATTTTCTATATAACAAATCAATCCTCAACAAAATTGACTTTTATATAATACATAACAATACTAAATAGAATTTACATGCTATATTGAATTAATTTATTTTGAAAAAGTGTTTTGATAACGAATATTTATATAAAAATTTTTTGTCAAGCGAATATTTTGCATATGTACATAAGTTTACCATCGAGTATTGTCTTAGACCCCAAAAAAGCTAGGCACTGCCCTGCCTTGTAGAATTTCACATTAAAACCATCGGGACGAGGGCTTTTACTAGAAGGCAGATTGAATAGTATTTCTTTGACTTCTCAGGGTTTCAGCAACCCAAGCCATTTGTCATTAACGCATTAATAACTCGACACTACAGTACATCCTTTTCTCATTGTTCTTCATCAATACAAAATGTCTATAGTTTTAGTTTTCACTCCGGATATATGACCCGATCCATAATAGAAAAGACGTGGACCTTATAAAAAATTGCATAGTTTTTCAATTTTACCCTTCGGGGTGTTTAATTTTGTGTTCGTCACATTTTTTTCTTTCCAATGGTGTGTTGGAAGCTCAAAGAAAATTAAAAAAAAAAAGCTAAAATATAATAAAATAACAAATATGAAAATAAAATGAGAAGGAAAAGTGAAAATAGTAGTTGAGACAGCAAAAGAAGAATGCATAATCTAAACGGAAGGAAGAGAAGCTCTCAGCAAAGGTAGTTAGGGTTTTGCACGTTATCTTAGCTCATGCAATCTGCCTTCTTTCATTATTATAATTATTTTTATAATATATACTTATGATAAAAATTTAGTATTTCTTTACATTCCATATATATACATCACGTATATACTTAATCGTCATGCATGTCCTGCACTTTACCTACCAAAGCTAATCAATCTCTCTTATATAAATAAAGTTCTTGGTGACGTTATTTTACACGAAAAGCTCAAGCTTATATGGACGTAATTAGCTTCTATTGCATCTTTACCTTCATCTTCCTTCTTTTTGCAGTTGCAGCATTTTCTCTTCTTCTTCTATTAGCTCTTCTTGTTTTCCCTTGTCAAGTTTCAGAAGTCACAAGATTCTTGAGGAGCCTTCTTCCTTCCGAGAATCTTTTGTAAGTTCTTGTTGGCATATTTTTATCATGATTTTTTTCGATCTATCTCTAGTTTTGAAATCATGTAATTTGTTACATTTTTTCTTATTTAATTCTCTGTTGATTTTTCTAGCAGTAATAATCACTTCGATAAAATGGAGAGTAGTGTGCAGAAGCTGTTGGAGAAATTGAGGCCTCTTGTTGGTGCAAGAGCTTGGGACTATTGTGTTCTTTGGAAACTAAACGAGGACCAAAGGTTGATCTAGTTAGCTTAAGCTCTCTCTATCTCTCTCTCCTTTGTGTCGTCACACTTTACTTTTGTCTGGGAGGAGACAGGTTTGTGAAGTGGATGGGATGTTGTTGTGGAGGGACAGAACTCATAGAGGACAATGGAACGGAAGAGTTTAGCTTTGGAGGATGTAAGGATGTTATGTTTCATCATCCTAGGACCAAATCGTGTGAATATCTTTCCCATCTTCCTTCTTCCATCCCTCTTGATACCGGGTATGATCATATATTCTTTCTCATAATATATCAAGAAATGTTAGTAACAAAATGGACTTTTCTCTGTAGGGTATATGCGGAGACTCTTCTGAGTAACCAAACCGGTTGGTTGAGTGAGAGCTCGGAACCAAGTTTTATGCAGGTATTATTCCGGTTTTTATAAGTTTGAATAAGAAGCAATGATAGCAAGAATTCTTAGACCAAAATTATTGCAAGTCTCTTAGCAAGGTTTTAAGAGCAAAAAAATATTAAAATAAAGAAAAAGGGAGAGAGAAATTAAGAGCTTGGCTCTTAGACCAGCTCCAACGGTATCTTTATACCGTTTCTTAGCAACAAAACCAATGAGTTTGACAATTAAGAAAAAGAAAATAAATTAAAAAAGCTAAGGACCGATCCTTAGCTTAAACACTTAAGGATCGGATCCTTAGCAACGTGTCAAAGTTTTTTTTTTTTTTTGGGTCAGAACAATTTCATTTTCTGATCCGTTTTGGATCCGTTTCAGATCCGTTTTTTTTTTGTTTTTCAGTTTTTGGAACCGTTACATATTTATTTACAATTTTTGAAGTTTCGGATCCGTTTCAGATTTGTTTAAAATATCCCGATCCGAATCCAAAATAGCCGAACATATTCGTTTCTGATCCGTTTTGGATGCGTTTCAAATCCGTTTTTTTTTTCTTTTTCATTTTTTGGAACTGTTACATATTTATTTACAATTTTTGAAGTTTCGGATCCGT
>OVAN01016236.1:0-10733 GCA_900406275.1 Anastatica hierochuntica
TACAAGTTAGTATCTTTCAAAGTTTATGTTTGCTTTCTTGCCTTGCTTTTAATTTTGGAACCTTAAGAAAACCAAAACAAAATTTAACCTCCCTAAATTGCTTAGAATAAGTTTAAGTGTGTATTCCCAAAGCTTAGGTCCGTCTAGTCTAAGTTTGCTCCTTGTGGTTCGACCCCCAAGTACTACGATGACATATCCGTGCACTTGCGGATTGTGTTATTGATAGGAAACNATTAGCATTTTATAGGATTTTATTATGGTTTTTAGTCGAGAAATATGGTTTTTAGTATGTTTTTAGCTCTCTTTGGAGCGGTTTTGTGTTCTTTATTGTTTTTATAGATAACGAGCTTGAATGTGTAGAAAGATCGTATTTTGTACAAATTTCAAGAATCGAAGGAAGCATTTCTGAAGAGACAAAATATCCTAGCAGAATGACAAGGATTGATCGATCCCTTCCCATGATCGATTGATCCCTATCACTATTTCGCAGACCGATTTTACGGAACCGAACCGACTTATCGAGAACCGAATTACATAACAAAAACCTAGACTCATGTGTTTAGTTATAGAGTGTTGCTTTTCTGACTTTGAGAGCTAAGAGAGATATTTGTAACCTTTGGGAGAAGAATCATCCTCTGTACTACGAATTTTAGAAGCTTTTTGAACCCTTACTCTTTACTTTTGATCAATACAATCATGTCTCTCTCTGATTTGATTTTTGTTTGTTCTTTGATCATGAGCGAGTAGTTCGTTCGTTGGGTATAACGTTCTTATATAGGGATTACATGAATTGTTGAAATAGAATTGTTTCATTAGGTACTTAATCAATTGTATCTTCATCTAGGATTGTTCTTAATGTTGAAATTAACTTAATCACTTAGTTTTTGATCTTAGATTGTTTAACTCCTGGAAAATGTTCGATTAAATGCCTAAATGAATCCTAAATGAGTAACTTATCTTAAGTCAATGGAAGTTGATGTTTAAGTTAATTGTGAATCTATGAAACCTGTTTAGAATGCATGATTAGAATGCAAGAGTCAACAGAAGTTAGTCTCAAGGTTTCTAATACACAGGGAATTAATACTACGGAAGTAGATCAATTTTATATTTGTGTGAGTTCAAGACGGTTAAAAACTTGTTCCATGATCCATAATTAGAATCAACAATGAAATATTTCCCTGAGAATACCAAATGCCTAGCTCTTCTTTGATTGATTTACAACCCGTAGTCATTTGTTTGCTTTCTTTGCTTCTTAATTTTCAATTTGCTGCATCTTTACCAAATCATCTTTTCCGCTTTAGCCCGCATTTGATCTGAAATTCTCCATGCTACCTTTGGTCTCTATGGATTCGATCCCAAACCACTATAACGTACTTATCTGTACGCTTGCAGTGATTTCTCGGGCGAAAACCTGAGCTATCAACGAGAAGTGAGCAAGCTGGCCTAGGTGACAAATCAAGGAAGGATTTTGCACACTGTGTGATCGTCATAGTCAGTGGCTGCCGGAAATGCCGATTTGTGGGTAGACCACGAGAGTGGGGCTGGCGGAAGACTGTAATAGGGGGAAATAATTTTAAAACATGATTTACGATATTGGAGTCATTTTCGGAGATGCGTTTAAGATCTGTTTAATCGTGGGGCGTGTTTGTTTTGAGGTCTCAAAAGTTTTAGAAATCAGTTGGAGGACACAAGGGATACAAGGGGTTCTGCATTGCTGGAATTAGTAGGAGCAACTTAGACCGGGTCAAATTGGGGAGACTAAGTAAGGACAACTTAATTGGACCACCGGTATATAATGACGCAGTTGGGTAAGGAGGTCACCCTGGGTGTTGAGATGACGTTGGGTACATCTAGAGCTCCACTAAGTAAGAAGAGGAAGCTCCTATGAAGTCGAAGTAAGTGTTGTATCTCATGTCTAATGTGGATGGAAACCAAAGTTATGGTGGAAAGAAAAATATTGTTTTGGACATGACCACATAGACGAAGGCGTTGGAGTTGCTAAGAAATTCACTCAGTATGTTCGAATATTAGATAGCATCTCGTCGCATCAAAGAATGTGGACAAGAAAGTATGCTCATGTGATGTGACCTCTCCCTCAGAAGACACTAAAGAAAACCTTTTTGCAATGGAAGGATCCAATTCATATATGAGAACTACTCGAATGATGAGTATTCCACCGAGGATTCAAGGAAGTTTGTAGTTGACATTGGACGTCTCAGTTGCTAAAAAAGATACAATCAAACACCCACCATTTTCGAGGAAAATGATGGTGTACTACTCGACACTAAGGAGAGTGTCTTAAAAGTGCATTCTGGACCTGCCCCGCGCAACAGAAGCGTGGTGAGATCAACCCATAAGGATGGTGTTAGGAAAGCACCATGTGGACTTCTTTGCACTCAATCATCTCTTCTCATCTCTTCTTACCTTCTTCTCACTTCAAGCATGGATTTTCAAGAAGCTTGTGACACTTCTTGGTTTTCCATGGGCCTTAGTGACTAGAAGTCATTAGATCTTAGATTGGTAGATTAGAGAGTGATTAGGTGGTTAAATAATGATGTCTAAGGAGAGAATGAACTTAGATATTTATGGTTTAGGTGTTATTAATTTTAGATTTAGGATAAAAACTTGATCTTGAAATGTATGCATTTCACGCTCGGGAGGTGTTCTATGAAATGTCAAGGAGAGCCTAATGTATGCTAAAATTAGCTTAGCCAATGAGAATTGATTGCTAGGGAGTTTAGTGACTATATTGACTTGTTGTTAATGATTCCTAATTGATTTATCATTTGCAACAAGCGAGAGTTGAGTGAATGTAATCAATATGGAAATGGCATATTGTCATGAGAGTGGATTAGGCCAGTAATGATTCCTTAGTTGTGAAACTTGTTCTTTTGATTGACTCCTTATTTGTTAGTTAGCCACTTTATTACCCTTTCTCAATTTTCAATCCAAGTTCCACTTCTCGATCATCTTAAGTCTTGTTTAGTTTGTTTTTGTTGATTTTGCATCTTGTCTAATATCTTTGTGCCACCATCTCTCTTCATATTTGCTTACCTTAGGAGATTTTGTGTATTCCTAGTGTTTGAATCTCTAGTTCTCGTGGGTTCGACCCTTAAGTACTGCAATCGACATAGCTGTATACTTAAGGTTATTGGGGATTGTTAGTTATTAATGTTAATAAATTTAAAACTTGAAATTGAGTTTATCACTAGCTAAATCAAGCCTCATCAAGTTTTTGGCGCCGTTACAGAAGAACTAAGTAGATTCTCTTTAGGATTTCAACTTTCCTTAGAGTAAGCTTTCTTTTGATGTTTTGTTTCTTTTTGTTTGGATACTAACTTTCTTCCAAGTGTTTGTTCTTTTTGAAAGGTACATGACAAAGAAGAATGGAGATGTCTTCCGACATGAATTCAATGTTGAAGCTCATATTGCAAGAACATGAAAAAGTGGTAGCTTCAAGCCCCCTAGCTACCATGTAGCTTATGAGCCATCCACTTCAAGAGAGCATCAACCACATGGGTATTATGCTCCAAGGAATTCTCATGAATATGGTGAGAGGTACCATCCTAGAAACGAATCTTACAATGTTCAAGAACCTCATTCTCCCAAGGCTTCAAAAGTTGAAGAGATGTACAACATGGTTAAGGAGTTGTTACAATTGCAAAAGGAGACAAAGAATGTGTTGAATGAAGGATTTAAGAGGATGGATGCCACTAATGATCAACAATATATGGACTATGTTCAAAGAAGTCAATATGAAAAGGGCGAGAGATACCATTATAGGAACATGGAATGCGAAGATCAAGAGAACCATTCTTCCCAAGTCTCAAGAGAAGATGAGAACCACAACTTGCTTAAGAAGTTGTTGGAAGAACAAGAAAGGGCAAAGATTTAGAGAAAAAGACAATTTGATTCCTTTTGTTCCAAGATTGAAGATATGGCCAACAATTTTGGCTCTCAAATGGAGGATAAATTGGCACATGTGGAGGAAACCAACACAATAATTATACAAAGGGTTGAAGAGAAAGAAGAATAAAGTCTCCCTCTTGAGAAAACCAAAACTTTTAAAGAAAATACAATTGCTATTGAGGTTTGTTTTGAAGAAGAAGATCAAAGCAATGACGAATTCCTAATTGAGATTGAAGAAGCTATTATGGAGTTTGAATCATAACTTGGATGCAAGATTGATGAATATTTGTTTGTGAAATATGACGAAGAGGCTACAACCATGGGTATCTTCGACAATCAATACTTCCCTATGGGAGAGCCAATCTATGACGAGTATGATGATGAAGTCAAAACCGTTTGCATCTCAAGTGATTCATTCTAAAACATCAAGGAAGTAGTAGGCACGGTTGGGAAGAAATATGAAGACCCTTTGGAGAGTGTATTGGTAACAAAATTTAGAAAGGAAAAAGAGGACGTTTCCATCGACAATGAAGCCTCAAGCAAAGAAGAAGCCACACAAGAAGATATTCAAGAATAAGAAGAGATCATCAATGAATTTGAAGAGCTCTTCGGATATCTTAGTGTGGAAGCTACGAATGCCAAATTTGAGGAAGATGCACACAAAGAATGGAATCTCTCAACCAAAGAAGAACCACATGTGATTTCCATAGCCAAGAAGGAAGTCAATAAGGAAGAGTCTAAGGAGAAATGAAAAGAGAACATTGAGGAACCACAACAAAGGTTTCAAGAAGAAGAATCTCCAATGGACAAACCTTTTTATAAAGACTTTGGCTTGATCTCCACCAAGGGAGTGAGCATATATGATCCAAAAAGAATTTCTTTTAAGGAAATAAGGATAAAGACATTCAAGGGGTGGTTCTATGATGAACATGAGTCGGGTGATACAAGGCTTCATCAAGGGAACCTTAAAAAGAAAGTTAAGCTAAGAGACTTTAAACAAAGCGCACTTGGGAGGCAATCCCATGGATATCATTTTGTTTATATTATGCTTTAAGTTAATTTTTGATTTTTCTTGTATCTTGGTTAGCTTGAAAACGTTTTTAGGGAAGTTAGATGCTTGTAGCTCTTTGAGTTGAGCTTATTGATTTAAGATGCCGTCCGAATCTTGCTTCCTAAATGAATTGTTTGAATTTAATTTAGACACTTGATTAGGTACGCCTAATAGTAGTGTTTATGCATGAATTTGATTTCGTGTGGTTACATATTAGCATTTGATTGGTGCATTTGATGTAAGCTTTGTGATAAATTGCTAATACCTAAGCAACTTGATTTGCATACATGCAAGAAGAATAGACATAACTGGTTTAATTGCAAGATGTCTAGCTCTAGAAATGTGATTGCTAATATGATACAAATGGATTTGACATGAATGTTTAGGAAATCGATTTAAAGCTTGAGTTTGGAAGTTGTTTGACTGATTTTGCTAAGTTGATATGAGTAAAACCGAATTAGTAATGACTTTTGTGCTTGAAATGGATTATAGTTCATACTCTCACTTAGTATTTCTCACCTTCTTCTCACTTCAAGCATGGATTTTCAAGAAGCTTGTGACACTTCCACGTTTTCCATGGGCCTTAGTGAGTAGAACACATTGGATCTTGGATTGGTAGATTAGGGAGTGATTAGGTGGTTAGATGATGATGTCTAAGGATAAAATGAACTTAGATCTCTATGGTTTAGGTGTTCTTAATGCTAGATCTAGGATAAAAGCTTGATCTTGACATGTATGCATTCCACGCCTGAGAGGTGTTCGATGAAATGTCAAGGAGAGCTTAATGTATGTTAAACTTAGCTTAGCCAATGAGAATTGATTACTAGGGAGTTTAGTGACTAAATGGACTTGTTATTAATTATTCCTAATTGATTTATTATTTACAACAAGCGAGAGTTGAGTGAATGTAATCAATATGGAAATGGCCTACTGTCATAAGAGTGGATTAGGCTACTAATGATTCCTTGGTTGTGAGACTTGTTCTTTTGATTGACTTCTTTGTCGTTAGTTAGCCACTTTATTACGCTTTCTCAATTGTCAATCCGAGTTCCACTTCTCAATCATCTTAAATCTTGTTTAGTTTTTTAGATTGTTTTTCCATCTTGTCTAATATATCTCTTCCGCCATCTCTCTTCCTATTTTCTTAGCTTAGGAGATTTTGTGTATTCGTAGTCTTTGAATCTCTAGTTATCGTGGGTTTGACCCTTAAGTACTACAATCAACATAGCCATATACTTGCGGTTAGTGGGGATTGTTAGTGATTAAGGTTTATAAATTTAAAACTTGAAATTGAGCTAATCACTAGCTAAATCTAGCCTCATCAAAACGCGAGTAGACGTTGTTGAGATCAAAAGAGAGATTCTCCATAGGAAATAGATGGTAGAAAAGGGAAGTCTCTGGTGCATAAGGAAATGTACACAATCGTCCCTCCCCCCCCAAAGGCGACACTTTGAAGCTTTGTCAGAAACAAAGCGGGATAAAGCTGAGACCTGGGGTCAAAAATGGTCCAAGGAAAACCAAGCTTATGTGATGACGCTTGTCGTGTCCGGACATATCAGCTGCCAGAGCTTAGGGTGTTAAAATCCATTTCAGAATTCGCGACGGATTCTCTGTAAGGAAAGGAGATTGTAATAACCCGGTTTGTGATCCCAGTTCCTTTTTAGTAAACATGATTTTCCCTAAAATTGTGCCAAAACCTTTCTATTTATATTATTTTTTCCCTAAAAGCGTACCCATTTTTCTTCCTTTTTGCTTTTTACCTTGTGTCGTCATCCATTAGAGGGAAAGAGATAGAGAATTTTCGCAGCAAAGAGATGGAGAGAAGAGAGAAAAGAAGGAAGAAGAAGAAGAATGTGCAATCTTTGCAGAGGACAGACATGATATGTTGTGAAAAAAAATTCTCGATCGGCCGATCAAATCATCATTTTTAATCAAAACTTTTATAGAAGGTAACGAAATTCTAAAAGACTTTCTCCAATTTAGAGAATACATTTTTGTTGAGTATTCTGATAGTTATGGTTGTTTTACTGAGAGGTATCAGTGCAGTCCAAATCTGCGACAAGTTAGAGTATGGGGGGCATTTTCAAGGGCATATGGTGTCTGATCTAAGAAGCATACAGATAGAGGACATCCATGGCTACAATCTGACCGTTCGGATCGAGAAGTTAACGGTTATTTTGTGAATTAGACCTTCGTTTCTGAGACACATTTTATCTGTCAGTTTTCCAGAAATGGCAAGTTAGTTTGTATTTTGAGTTTGGATGGGTTTAGGATGATTCTGGACTTGATATTTTCTAGAATTGTTGTAGTGACTCATATGAATCTACTAGCAAAAGGAACACCAGATTCGGGTTCATGTGTGTGGATAAACGCCTTTTAAAAGTTGGTGGAGAAAAGTTTTATGTGTCCAAAAGAAGCTAAAGAGCTTCGAATTCAAGGTTCCAAAGAGTTACAGGCGGTCTGAAATGTTTCTGAAAATGTTATTTTCCTTGATAAGTAAAATTACCGTTTTGACCCTAGCCCGAGTATCCTTTTTAGGAAATTTCCAAATATGGCAGATTCCATATTTGGAAAGTTTCATTTTTGGGAAAGTTTACTCTTTGGGCAGGTTTTCCTTTTGGCAACTTTCCATTTATGGTAGGTTTCCATAAATGGAAAGTTTCCATTTTAGCAGGTTCCCATTGAAAGTCTAATTCGGGTTCCTATTCCAGGTTCTTTTACTAAAAGGAAGATCAGCGTGAGATAAGAAGGATGACTGAGCATCTCCGTGGAGTAAAGCTCATAGGGAGGAGCTACCACGTAAATCCCATGATTTCTTTCGGCGTAGCTTGCTTCTATCGTTAGATTAACACTTGAAAATGATTGAGTCTCTATGATCGAGTATGATATGATCATGTGTGAATTGATTTCATTCTCTTAAACTGCAACTAGGATTAAGTGATGATATCACCATTGATTCTATTCACATGATGATTGTAGTGTGTGTTAAATTGATTAAATATGATGGATAGTATCAGAAGACTTGACGTGGGGTACAGACGGAGAATCCCTGTATTCTTAGAGTCGTGTGTGCTTAGGGTGCAGGCATTAAGTCTATCAGTGTATGTAGCCCTTAGATCGATAAATCGTCCACTGAGCGATATGTATAGGAACTTAGCCTATGTTGTGTATGCTTCTTCGGGGGGGGGGTGTTGGCAGTCATTGAAGCTGTCTAAGTCCAACTCTATGTTTTCTTTGGGTGCTTTAGTTGCACTATTTGCTGCATGTGTCTAGGACTAGTTTGGCGGTGTTGATTTGTTAAGTCGGGTTTGCTGGCATGTGTGTTATATCAATCCACCCCCTCCTAAGTAATTCCTCTACCACTCACCTCTCTCATCTTATCCCTCTCATCTTTGTCTTTTTCAGGTATCTTTTGGTAGGTTTGTGTTAGAAGTGACAGTTTTAAAGTCAAGTTGGTGATTTTGCGAAATGGTTTTGGCTGTACTTGTTGGTTAACCCTGGTTCCCTCAGAACTAGTGTTACATTATTCCTGTAACATCATGAAAGTGTGAGGACTACCATAGGAACGAATTCAAAGACTGTAACAAACGATTTCTCAACATAAACTTTGTATATCACTAGATTTCTTCCAAAAACACCATACAAGTTTTTTGAACAAAAATTGCAACAAGACTAAGACCCTCTTATATTGTTGTATCTAGCCTATACCTATTCAAGAACTAAATACAAGATTCATGAGTTCCTAACCTTAAAGCTTCGTACAAAAGCAGAAAACCCTCTCGATTTCTCTCTCTTCGAAAACGTTCAAAGGGCAAAAAAACGACTCCAACTTATTCTATTTATAGATATAGAATAAAACCCTAGAAAATCTAGATAATCATGAAATATAGAAACTAAATATATTCATGATTATATATCCAACAAAAACCTCTTGAATATATTCTTTCCAAATCTCCAACAATTTGGATCTTCAAATATTCAGAGAATAATCTTGTTCCAAAAAATCTCAACCTCATCCTTATCCAAGAATTCAGCTATTGCTTCTACTCCTGTGACATCATCATCCGCCTCACTATCACATGTATTGTCACAAGCACTGTAACACACATTGTAACAAGTACTGTGAGAAGTACTGTAACAAATCTTGCATCTTCAATCTCCCCCTTTTTAGCGTTGTGTCTGTCAAGTACCTGCAACATATAAACCATACAACTACCACATAATGTAGACAAGTCAAAACGTCAATGAGATTTAAACAGAAACCTCTCCCTAACATTGTCGTACACCTGCAACAAAAAATGCGATAGACCACTAAAACATCTCTCCAGAAAAACCATGTCTATTCTATTATTCCCTTATAAATCTACACTAGTGGATCAAATACAACATAAGAAAATCAATAACAACTTCCATATTCGACCACTCCCCTGTCATCTAAGCTCCATCAGTCACTTCGACCTTTATTCTCCTCCTGCTTGAGAGCACACAAAGTTAAAAACCAACGTCATTATTACTAACCAGATGTTTCAGGGGATCAAGTAGACTTACCTCTTGGACAGACGTTTCAGGGATCAGGCAGAATTACCTGTTGGACTTTGTAGATATCATGTGGAAATTCTGACAAGTAGAAGCACATGTAGACATACCTTTATTGTTTCGACTGTTGCAGAGGTGGACTTGTCTTCCTCTTCGTCTTCCCTAAGTGATGCACACCTTTGCCCTAGTGTATCGCTAAGTCTACTAGCCATAGTGTATTTCATTTGTGCTATCAATCCAACCCTCTGCCACTAACACACGTATTTTCATTGCCAAAGATAAATATCAAAGATAACATTTGTTTTAATTCTTTCTTGACATAGTGCATGTTGTCTCAGCTTACTAGAATTAACCTAGATCATCCCTGATTCACTGCAACACTCGATATATGGATAAGTAAAACAACTCATAGACTAAACTAACGCAGCCACTAGCAACCAAATCACACAATGGAAATATAAACTGCAGTGACGTCACATATGCCACATCTTTGAAATAGTTTGAAAAAGCAAAATTTAATTACTTTTTATTTTTTAATTTCACAGACCTTTTTCTCCTGAAGTAGTGCAGAGGCTGCCTAAACATCTAGATCAAAGCATACACTCAGCTCTTTTAGACTTGTGACATCTTGTGTCCATACCTTTGAAGGATAGGTTTCACTCTGTCAAGCCTTTATCATGCCCTTAATCAGTTTTCAACCTTTATCCGTCATAGAAAGAAGCTGGAATATTTGGTCGATGCAAGCATTATTTCAGCAATCACACCCTTTACTATCATTGGATTTTCCTCCAGTACAACCACTGTCACAAATATTGACATAGTAAAGCTTGCACTATGACTTGACTTCTCAAGTGCAAGATTTTTCCTTTTATAAGACTTTAAGTTCTTCTTTAGCTATTTGCAACCTTTCTTCATGCGAAATCTATCCTTTTTAGAGCATGACGACATGATTCACAGCTTTTTTCCATCTAGGATTCTAGATTCCAAACAAAGTCAAAGCCTTACATACACCTGAAACAGTACCTATCACAACCCTTCACACTCGACAAAAAAATTATATCTCACATACACAGATTGATTTCCTCAGTGTAAGAAAACGGTTAAAATCCAATGGTTTTGTGAACAAATCAACTAATTGCAAATTTGTGACAACTGTTGGGCTCGGTTCATTAAGTCTATGAAAACACAAGTCACCGCGCACGAAGCTTTAAATTTGTAAAGCCCGTTTCCTATTAAT
>OVAN01016237.1:0-10733 GCA_900406275.1 Anastatica hierochuntica
TATATAACCGAATAAAAGTTATTATTTCACATGGTTTCTCTATTAATTTCATGTGAAAATTGTGTGAATCAAACTATGATCCAAAAAAAAACCCGGTTCTCATATACATTGGTTCAAGTGAAAATGATATAAGAAAGTACTTCAAAGCAAAAAAACGAAGAAAACAATGCCACATAACTAAAATTAAATAAAAAAAATAGAGATTTATAACGTTTTAGATCACTTATAGCTACTGATTTAGTCATTTGAACTATTGGTTTTAGATCATTCCATGATATTTGTCACACGAGAGTTAGTATATATGATTACAATATTGAATCATTGTTTTTTTTTTGTCAGAAATGAAATATTTTTGTATCTATTTGATAAATTAATATTTCGATAAACCAATAATTTTTTCCGATATCAGATTGTGTTTTTGGCCAAAATGGTCTCTCAGTAAATTAATAAATCTTTAAATTAATAAAATATCTTTATCCCAACAACATTAATTTATAGAAGTTTAACTGTATTTTACAAATTTTCTCTATATTTATATGTCACTAAATTTTCTTTCTGCTTTGAACTATTTATAAAGTCATAGTAGTGTGTGAAGAGAGTTTAAAATAATTGATTTGACTATCTATGTTACCAAAATACACTTATGTTTTTGGTAGCATTAGATGGATAACTTTTCGGGAAGTGAATTTCTGAAATCGTGCGAGTGAACACAAAACATAAAAAAAGATCGCATAGTGATTAGAAGGACAATAAATCATGACTTTAAAACTTTTTTAAGGCAGCGCTTCCGACAGTCGGATATAATGGACCGCGGATTCGAAAAAAGACGTCGGAACACACGGAAAGAATGGTTTGAATGATCCGATTATTACGGGCAATGAGTTTCTGAGCTGTTGGGCTCTATATTTTAAATTATTTAGCCAGAGAGATGAAGCTTGTTTGATTAGTCATCGTTTGTGAAGCCTCTGGTTTTGCCACATTATCAATAGACTTTTTGATTATTTAAAAGTTTAAAAAGTTATCGATGGTGTCTTGGTTAGGTAACGAGATCCAAATCTTCCTCAACGTTATATATTATATACAAAATTATTTGTATGCTAACTTCTTTTGCATGGCTTCACATTGCAACACGTATAATAAGTGCACAAGGTTCGAGTTTATTTGCTTGCGAGATTTAAGTAACGCTTGACTTTTTATTTTTATCTCATTGACCGATTCCCATAATCGTGGAATAATATTTTTAAGAAAAATACTATTATTTTCGTATACACCTTTTTGAAATATCACTATTTTAAAAAAAATCCATTGCTATGATCCGTCTTCTAAAACTTATAAAAAAATTTCATATATAAATAACCTTATAAATCTATAAAATTTGTTTTAAATATGTTATAAATTATATTTATAGAATTTCATAGAAAATATGTGTATATAAGATCAATGTAAGGTACTAACATTTGGTAGATTTGTGGGCACCAATTATAACATGATCCACCATGTTATTGCTTCTTCTTTTCTTTTTGTTAAAACATGTTTTTTCTTTGTAACTCGAGTGTCATGGCCTCACCAAGGTGAGTCCAGACTAACCGGTGGTAGTCCAAGGAATTATCAGTCTAGTCTGTCGCATAGAGGATACGCGGTCATACAAGGACAACTCCAAACCGTCGTTCCCGGGACGCTGAAGACCGCATGTGAAATCTTCAGTGATCGAGATTCGAACCCATATGACAGAACTTACATCCGTGAACTCTTTACCAGCAGAACTAGAAGCCTCAGTTTTTGTTTGAACATGTTATTCCTTATGTCTTTAATCATTTACTATATAAAGATATTAAAAAAACATTCTTTTGGCTATAGCTATGTACCTAGAGAATATTTATAGGCTCCAAGTCATTGCATATGTTCTTGCTAAAATATTTTCATTTTTTACAAAACTTGGTTTTTACACAAATATATACACACTTTTTTGTAACCATATTTATAGAGTAACAATGTTTAAAAGAGACGCTCTATGTTGAATAAGTCGTCTCGACAAGTAACTTAACTCATCCTTTATAGCTTCGAGGCTTACATTAAGCATAGCTAATCTCCCTATCATCGTCTTCACATCAATGACTTTTGCAATCTTCTTACCAATAATTCTTCCATGGAAAGCACTAATCATCGAGTTATCTTCACATCCAATCATGGTTTGGTGAGAAGAAGAAGAAAGAAACTTCAAGAGTGACTTGAAAATGGACATAGTCGATGTGTTTGATTTCCTTAGAATGTTTGACACCATAGAAGAATGTTGATCAAGAATACATGATCGTTTAATAACCGGAGATTTCTTCTTTGCTTGTGTTCTTGCAAGGGACTTAAGTTGTCTAGTAGCTGCCTTCTTGAAATTCTTTTGAAATCGAATAAAAGATCGAATCTCGGATTGAATGATTGAGAAATCTCCTCCGCGTCTACGTAGAGTAGATTGAAGATCTTGGATTTGCTCCATGAATGTTGCTATCAAGTCTCTTGTGAAGTCAGAAAGATCAAGTAATAAGATAGATTCATCAAGAGAGTCTTCTAAAAGTTTCGCGTTGTGAGGAAGACAAAAAACTTGTTGACATTGAGGAGAACATAGAACTTTCTCATTAACAAAGTCATAGAGCTCGACGAGATGAACAAACTCAAGTTGGATTTGAGAAGAAGAAGAGTCTAAACCTTGAACCTTCTTCATCTCTTCTTCAACTCTTTGTGCTTTAGGATGGAATATTAGTCTTGTAGGCAAACTAATAGACCTTGTTTGTACAAAAGAAGATGATGATTCTACCATTTTTTTAAGAGAAAGAACAAAAGAAAACTTTAAACTTAGAAATGAGTTTTGTTGACTTAAGGTTTCAAAGACAAGACTCTAAAGATATATAAGAGGAAACTTTAACAGATAAATCCAAAATCTACCTTTTTAGAATTTTTTATTTTAAATATATAGAAGAGCAATTTGACATGTGTACCTTATAAAAATGATAATCATTGCACAATTATATTCTTTTATATCTTAGTTTAGTTATTTCTATGTGGTCATGAAACAAGCAACGTCAAGCTTTCTTGTATCATTATGAAAAATCTTGTCCCTTTCTTTGTCTCTTTCATCATCGCTGGCTAACTCAAAGACTTGTTTCATCAGGAAAATAACATGGCAACACGGAGAGATTTAAACATATAATTTGTTTTTGGCAAAATGCTTAGGACATTGTAGGTCCCAAGAATCTAGGGGTTTGTTGTAAAATTGCTGAGTTAATATACAAGAAACCAAAAATTGAGATAAACACCCGTTTATTAATTGTATGAATAATGTTTACAAATTCTTAGACCATGTATTTATAGTTTAAAAAATTTGACTTCCTAAACTTTACGTCTGAGCCGAATGAATGTGATTAGGGCTGAGTATAATAATCATAACAGAAGAATTAAATCGAAAGAACCGAAAAAACCGAACAGAAACCGAATAGAAGTTAGAAAATAATCGAATGATTCTTGTTTTTGAGAACCGAAAAACCAGAACCGAACCGAAACCGTACGGGAAACCAGTATTCAAAAATACTCGAAAATGTATTCAAAATACCGGAAAATAACCAAAAAGAACAAAAAAAAAACGTCAAAAATATATAAATACTAATACATGAATGCTTACTTAGTTGAATATCGGAATAAAACCGGAATTGAATCGAAATATTTTAAAAACCGAATGATTTCAATTTTTAAAAACCGAATGAAATCGAAGAACCGAACGTCCAGACCTAAATGCGGTCATTTACTACCTCCACACATTTAAGTCATCTTTAGAACTAACACATATTTAAACAACAAGTGTTATATATTAAGAAGAATCTTGTTCAATAAGGTCATGGTACGGCTCATTTCCTACTCATATGTGTATTTTATCTACGTACTCTTTCTATTATTTTAATAGGAGACAAGAGACAGAAGTTGTAATATACAAAACCAAATTGAGTTTAAAGTATTATTGTCAGAAATGTTAACCACTTGTTCTTTGTAAAACCTTTCCTAATTGATCCTTTGAACATTGTTTTCTCTTTTATATCTCAATGATTAGTAATCTAATTAACGCTTAAAACGTCACAATACTCTGCACTTGCTTCTTCTCCAGCACATAGTTTTAAAGAACAGAACAATCTTTGATTAGATACTGTTGTCTGATTCACCTAGCTTCAAATTTTTTTGGGTAAGATCATGCATATATACATGAACAAAAGGCCAAAACTGAAGATTGAATCTGGATTCATCCACTAAGTAAGAGCAAAAGAATGGTTTCTTGTCACGCAAGTAACTCTTTATTTGTAACTAATTAAGATCGAAGAAAGATTTTATCTAGAGGGTATTGTAAAGAACATTTCTCTATCTGAATCTGAACTAGAGATTTGTTATTGTTGTTGTGATCTTCGTCTTCTTCTTCGCCGCCGACAAGTAATATAAACATTTTGATGCAAGTTATTTGAACATTGCAGTGCATTGCCTTCTTCAACAAGTTATTTGATACAACTCGGATGTCCTGACCCTCATAGAGGTGAGTCCAGACAGACTAGCCGGTAGGGGTCCTAGAGGTCCCAGCGGTCTACGCTATCTTGCCGGTACATGGGACTCGCGGTTCTAGGGACACAACCAAACCGTCGTTCCCGGAGTGCTGAAGGCCGCATGTAGAATTCCCAGTGACCAGGATTCGAACGTTTTGTGCTCATTTTGATGCAAGAAAGTTAACAAAATTGCTTCTCTCTTTATTAGTTTTTATTATATAACCATAAGAGCTCAAGCTCAATGGCGAATTTCGAATGTTAATCAGAAAACAAAAAATGAATAAATAAGAATCAATCATAGAAGTAGAAGCATGGAGAAGGAGAAGGAGAAGGAGAAGCTAACTTGTGCTTCACTCAAGAGCTTTAATGACCGCATCGACAACTTCTTGCGTAGTGGAATCTCCTCCAAGGTCTTTCGTTCGGCATTTTCCTTCTTGAATCACTTGTTTCACCGCGGTTTCAAGACGATCAGCAAAAGTCGGAAACTGTAGATGTTTAAGCATCATAGCCGATGAAAGAAGCAAAGCCACCGGATTCGCTTTCTTCTGTTCCACTAACTTATCGTTTCCAACATTCCCCGCTGATGCCCCTTGCTCGAATATCGCATGTTCCGCACCAACATTGCCTTTAACAACAACAAACAAACCCGAGAAATGTAGCTCAATGACATTAAAGGTTATAGCTTGAACTTATATAAATATAGACAAAAAACCTCCTGGCATCACTCCAGTTCCACCAGCTATTCCCGCAGCCGTGTTTGCAATAAGGTTACCATACAAATTCGGCGTCACCTGAAATAACAAACGAGATTCGGATATGTATTAACTTTTCCACAATCTGAACCAAGATTATCTATGAAGTCACATACCATGACATCGAATTGCTCGGGCTTAGCGACAAGCTGCATACAACAATTGTCTACGATTATCTCATTATAAGTAATCCCCGGATAATTCTTGGCAACTTCTCTACAAGATTCGAGGAAGAGTCCATCGGCGAGCTTCATGATATTAGCTTTATGAACAGCAGTAACTTTCTTCCTATTGTTCAAATATGCATACTCAAACGCATATCTCGCAATTCTCTCTGAACAAAACTTAGTTATCACCTAAACACATATACACAACAACAACAACAACAAAGATCAAATCCCTTTGTAAAATCCTAAAGATTGCAATCAGAGGCGGCATGAAGCCAAGCAAGGCAAATATGCGTTTCTGACATTCGATTTTACATAACAATTACTTTTAGAAAACGACATTTTTCTAAAATAAATATACAAAATCGGCCGTTTTTGCAGCCTGAAGCCGAACAAAGTAAGCATGCACTTGACAAACAAGGCAATCATTGACTTTTACAAACCAAACAAGGCAAGCATACGCTTCCGACTTTCGATTTTACATAAAAATTACTTTTAGAGAACTGACATTTTTCTAAAATAAATATACAAAATCGGTCGTTTTCGCTATCTCAATTGCAACATTTATTAAATATGTGAATCTCAGCCCTACAAGAAAACAGTCAATTTACGAGAAAAATTTGCGAGGAAGATCTGCGGTCGCAAATTTACAACCGAATTGCGTGTGAACTGCAAGGAAAATAAGCGCACTCGCAATTTACCCTGCAGGGCCGACTCTGATTGCAATCATATCTATGATACTACACATTCATGTTGTTTACCTTAAGGCTTTCGACAACACCAGGAACAACCTCGTGTTCGAGTCCCGAGTATTCGCCTTCAGTATTCTCCCGAATCACAACGATATCGACATTTTCGTGTCGAGTGGCTAATCCAGGGACATTGATGCAATTGACAAGAGAAGCGAAGATGTCAAGCTCTTTCCTCAATTGCATATTCAAGGAGCTTACTCCACCGCCGACCGGAGTCGCTAATCCGCCTTTGAGGCAGACTTTGTTCTTCTTCACCGATTCAATTACTTCTTCAGGGACTTTCCTCATGTTACCACGAACCTCGTATCGCTCGAAATGAACCGGTGCGTGCATCGCTTCCATGACTTGTTCAACAGCGCCGGTCACTAATGGTCCGATTCCGTCGCCGGGGATTAAGGTTACGGTTCGGGGGGCTCCGTCGCCGGGTCGAGGCATGTAGGTGATGGATCGGGTTGGTGCGGTGAATGGAGATGACGGATTTGTCAATAGGCGGCTGAGGAACGAGGCGGATCTTCTCGCCATCGGTGGATTTGAAGCGGTTTCGGATCGGAGATTAATCGGCGGAGCGTTTGGTTGTTTTAGTTTTCCGGCGATCGCATGCAGCGTTTTAGATATTTTCACTTCTTTATGGCTTTGTGAGCTTTATAAGTTATAAACCAATGTTTTCTGAAATCGGACCGGTGAATAAACCGGTGAAGCTTTTTGGTTATGGAGTAATGTGATTTGACCGATTTCAACCCGGTTTGATGACATTTTTTCAAGATAATATTATAACAAATTTAATGCCTATGAATATATTCCCAAATAGTATAATATATGGAAATAAATCTATAATCTTAAAATATCAAAAAAGTTATAGTCATAAAATTTAGGAAAATTAAATTGTATAAAGGTGACAAAAACATTAGTTAAATAAATTAAATTTTCATGTTTTTAAAAAATTAAATTTGGTTTATATCCAATTCAACTATTAGTCGGATTCCAATTGTTTACCTAATTTTTATTTGGTTTTGTAATTAACCCAATTTGACACATTTCCATTTACGGTGGAATTCGGTCCGATTCGATTTTAAAAATATTGTTATAATTCTCCTTTTTTTAACAATAAATTAGATTGATTATAAATTAATAGAGTCATGTTTATAAGAAATTTTCAACTCGATGTAAACCGAACTGTTCGTTTTATTGATGTGATGTAGTAGATGAAGCGAAAAGATTTGTTCGATGAAAAATTGTCTTAGTACTAATTGTTTCTCAAAATTTGTATAAAAATATTAATAATTCAGACGATAAAAAAAACTAAATATATTTTAGTTTTTCATATGTTTTTTTGGGTCTAATTGTCAAATAGTTATATGAATCTATATATTTTATCTCTAATAATACTGAGTGATCTAATATATATACATTTTCTGTTAAGAAAAATAAGATACATTTTGTTATAGACTTTGATACAATGTCAAAGATTATTACTGAAAATTTCTGAAAAACAAAGAAAACCAAATCATAATCATCATCATCATCATCATCATCAAAGCTAAACAAAAACACAAACCAAAATGCAAAAAAAAAACAACAAGAAGAAAGAAAAACCACTTCCAAACTTAAGCATGCTTTGCCTGAAAATCTTTCATGAAAGCAACAAGCTTTTCAACACCAGCCAATGGCATTGCATTGTAAATAGAAGCTCTCATACCTCCTACTGATCTATGCCCTTTTAGCTGAACCATCTTCTCTTTAGCAGCTTCCTTAATAAACTCACTTTCCAATTCAGATTTCTCCAATGTAAATGGCACATTCATCAAAGACCTAACAGATTTCTCAACAGGACATTTGTAAAACCCTTTGCTTTCTTCGATCGCGTTGTAAAGCAAATCAGCTTTCTTCTGATTCTTCTTCTCCACTTCTTTCAACCCACCTTGCTCAATCAAATCTTCAAACACTAAACCACACATGTAAATCCCAAAGCAAGGAGGTGTGTTGTACAACGAGCTATTCTCATCATGGATCTTGTAATCAAGCATCACAGGAGTAATATCTTGAGCATTACCAATCAAATCTTTCCTGATTATCACAATCGTGACACCCGAAGGACCAACATTCTTCTGTGCACCAGCGTAAATCACACCGAACTTCGATACATCGACTGGTTTCGAACAAAAGTTAGAAGACATATCAGCAACTAAAAACCCATTTGGGTTTTTAGGTAAAGGATAATCTTTAAACTCAACTCCATGGATAGTTTCATTGGCGCATATATGCAAACACTTGGCGTGCATACTCTGTTCTAACTCATCAAAAGATGGAATCTTTGTGTATTTCTCAGATTTTCCAGACCAAATCACATTGGTTTTGCAATATTTCTTCGCTTCTTTAACAGCTTTGTCTCCCCAAGAACCAGTCACAACGAAATCGATTGTGTCATCAGATTTACAGAGGTTTAAAGGCAGAGCAGAGAATTGAGTCGTGGCACCTCCTTGTAAGAACAAAACGGAATATTCCGAAGGAATCTCAAGGAGCTGACGGAGATCCGATTCAGCTTTTTGTATAATCGAGAGAAACTCTTTACCTCTATGACTCATCTCCATCACACTCATGCCTGATCCACGCCAGTTGTAGAGATCTGATTGAGCTTTAAGGAGAACGTTCTCAGGCAAAGTGGCTGGACCCGCCGCGAAGTTAAAGACTCGTTCTTGTGATCCGACGGAACCGGATCTTGCTCCGTCTTGAACATGGGTCGTCGCGGCGACGCATCTAACGGAGATGGGTTTGGTTTTGTTGCCGGCGAGGTTCATGGTGTTTGGTTTGTTGAGGTGGAGAAGAGACTGAGATGTGGATCTGGGTTTTAAAGTAGGGATCTGAGTATTGTTTCCGATCAAGAAAGAGTTCGCCGCCGCCGCCATGATCGTTGAGAACTGTGAGTGAGATTCTTGATTTCGCTTTTTTTTACAAAAGATATGAAAAACAGAGGAAGTTGGTGGGAGAGATATAAAAAGTAGACTAAACTGAAAACGATGACGTTTTTTGTGTTAGGTGGTACTAGTTTGTCTGCGCTTTGTTCTAATTAAAACTCATTTACAATGTGTTTATTTTTTTAAAAAATTATAAGAAAAGAGTTCAATATATAGGTTTGCGACATTAGTGATTCTCGTTTCTACATAAAATATAAATTTTATAGAGGTTAGTTTATTGATTTAGGTGAAATATATAGTTTTATTAAATCATTCATTAATACGATACTGGTATACTATGAAAATAAGTTTAGCATACATTAAAAGAAATTTATAATGTGGTTAGATATTTTTTACACAACATTAAAAAAGCTAAACTTAATGATGTAACATATATAGGTCGTATATGAAGTTTTAATAAATTAATTGATAAAAATATAAACGGTGCCCAATTATCATTAAAAAAGGTTTAGCATAGGTTAGTATAAGTGTAGAATGTGGTTAGAAATTTGAAAAAACACTAAAGAGTATAAACTTCAGTTTATAGAGGATTTACCAAAAAAAATTATATATTTTCGTAGAGGTTAAGCCACTGATTTTGAGGAAAATTAAAAAAAATATGATTATCTTGTTTTAATGCATAATTGATCGTTCACTTACATAGGATGATGGTCAAAGAGGTTTGAAACCTTTGTTGTCTTCGTTACTTTAGATAATAGAGATTTTATAGCGGTTAGTCCACTTATTTAGGCCGTATATGAAGTTTTAATAAATTAATTGTTAAAAAAATAGAAATGATGCCTACTTACCATGAAAGAAAGTTTATCATAGATTAATGATGTATATGAAGATTTCATAAATTAATTGTTAACAAAATAGAAACGATGTCCATTTACCATGAAATAAAGTTTAAAATAGATTAATATAAACGTAGAATTTGGTTAGAAAATTTTAAACAACACTAAAGAGTATAAATTTTAGTATATTGAGAATTTACCAAAAAACTCTATTTTCGTAGGTGTTAACCCACTGATTTTGAGAAAAAAATCAAAAAAATGAAAATCTTGTTTTAATGCATAGTTACATCGTTCACTTACATAGGATGATGGTCAAAGAGGTTAAGAACCTTTGCTGTCTCCGTTTCTTTAGATTACAGAGATTTTATAGCGATCAGTACACTTATTTAGGCTATATATGAGGTTTTAATAAATTAATTGTTAAAAAAATACAAAAGATGTCCATTTACCTTTAAAGAAAGTTTAACATATATTAATATAAATGTGGAATGTGGTTAGAAATTTTTAAACAACACTAAAGAGTATAAACTTCATTATAAAGAGAATTTACCAAAAACCTCTATATTTTCGTAGGTGTTAACCCACTGATTCTGAGAAAAAATCAAAAAATGAAAATCTTGTTTTAATGCATANCCTCTCCGTTTCTTTAGATAATATACATTTTATAGCGGTTAGTACACTTATTTAGGTTGTACATGAAGATTTCATAAATTAATTGTTAACAAAATAGAAACGATGCTCATTTA
>OVAN01016238.1:0-10733 GCA_900406275.1 Anastatica hierochuntica
TTCTGTGGAGTCAAAACAGAATCAGTAGGGACTATTGACAAAGAGTTACCTACAGTTGGTTCATCCCGTGCAATTTGCATGTCACCACCAGTCTCAGGACTGCCAGGATGAGTCACAGTATCTCCAGAAGCAATTGCAGGCAGTGGCTCTGGCGGTAAAATGGCCAGAGGGATGACATCCAGAGGAGGCAGAGATTCCACAGGAGGAGGAGGTTGGTGGAAACCATTAGGTANTCTATCCTCCAAATCGTGGAGGATAATTGACCTCCCGCACCGGAGCAGCAGCATTGTCTTGATTTACTAGAGACTATGCATTAACAAAAAATAATGTGATATGGTTTAAAACCATATAATATGATCAGATATATAGGTGAATTTTTCAAATAACCATAAAACTGATTGTTTAGTTTTTGATTATTTCAACAAAAACCAATTAAATATGGAAGGTATTTTTCTTTTACTCCCAAAATCAGGGGGAAAAAAAACAAAAAACCAAAACGGATAAGGGGAAGCAAAAAAAAAAAAGAAACCGTTAAGAAAAAAAGTTCTAAAATATTTTGACAAGAAACATATTTTGTGTTAAGATGTCTTTATTGAATGTATTATGTACATATACACTTATAAGACACATCCAAATCTAAATCGTCAATAATATAACCTAAAAAATGTGAGTTTATTGATCAACATAGTCAAATATTTATATACAACTTAAAACCTTATACTAATAATTAAGTATTTATGTAAATATTATGTCCTTATCGTAATAGTAAAACTATCGACTGAATATCCCTTTTCCTTTTAAGGTGGATTGTTAAGGCTAAAAGCATCCCATCTTTTTAAGAAATTTTCGAAACCTCGGCATTTCAAAGCTTGTGTCATAATGTCGGCTAGTTGAGAAGTTGTGGTGACATGTGACCACGAATTATCTCATCTCATATAAATTCAAAGTCAAAACCAACGTATTTTGTGCGAGCATGATAGACCAGATTGGCGACAAGATTGATGACATATAAGTGGTCTGAGTGTAGAGAAATGGATTTATCGAAAGAGATGCCGAGAGCTGGTCACAAGTCGCATAGCCATATAATTTTAATAACCGTGTCAATTATTGTTTTATATTCGATTTCATAGGATGAGCGAAAAATTGTATCATGCTTACGAGATTTCCAAAATAAGAGAGAACCTCTAACTTGATTAAACAAGCCAGTGAAAGAGCATCTTACTAAAAGACATGTTGTCCAATCAAAATTACACAAAATAGTTAGTGTTGATTTGATATTGGCTCGAAAAAGAATGCATTAGCCTGAACTATTTTTCAAATATCGGACAACACGTAATGCAACTTATCAATAAGCATCTTTTGGATTATTCATAAATTAAGATAGAACATGTATAACACAAAAAAAAACTTCGGATGTGTATTACCCAAATGGATTAGACAACCAAAGAGATCTATATGCAAAAACGCATTGTGGACATCCATTTGGTGTACTTTTCAATCATTAGAAGCAACTGGTTATTAGAAATATCTAATGGTGACAATATCATAATCAATAGGTTTCATTTAATTATTTTCAAGAACTGCAAGATGTGCTTTGTGTCTTTCCAATGAGTCATAAGAATCAAAATTGAGATGAAACACCCATTTACTGTTTATAGCTTTCTTTCTCGGTGGAAGATCCTCAATTGTCCATGTACCGCTCTTCTTCAAAACATCATTTCATCCATCATCCATATATTAATTCTTTGTGGAAGATTCGTTATTTTTCATCTTATATAGCATCTTTGTAGTGTTTTGGTTCAACTGTTGAAGTAATAGCGAATAGAAACGTTTCATAACGTTCTAAAAAGTATGTAGAAGCAAGGTAATTTTCCGTTGGGTACAAAATAGTATAGGGGTACAACATAGAGCAATGTAGTAACGTAATCAGTCGAGTTTGTTGGCTTATGTCGAACACTCATACCACGACCTAGCACCTCAGGTTACGTTTCTGTTTTAGAGGTTGAAATAACTTCATCAACGTTCTGAAATCGTCAATTTTCCAGTTGTTGAAGATGCAATGCAGGTGACATACATAATGTTATAGGGATTGGAGGAGAGAAAAGTAGGATATAGTCTAATGGAGATGAAACAAAGGATGTAACTTGCAGCTAATCATCGCTTAAAACAGCATGTTCTTACCCATCAACACGAGCAGGAGTAGAGTGATGTATGCAACAATGTATACATCATCAACATGAGGAGTACCATTGATGAAATCAAGCTAAGAAGAGGATGCAACTTGCGTGTCGAAGGTGACAACGACACCATGTACGAAAATTATGCTTCCGAATAACTTCACGAGAAAACAGGTGGAACGAGCTTCAAAGTTATAAATTCTCCATCTTTTTCCCATAAGGATACCCCAATATGGATTTATTGCTTCGTGAAGCAAACTTTTACCGTTGTGTTTCTCGTTATGAACGTAACATAAACAACCGAAAACTTTAAGATGACCAAGTGGTGGTTTCCAACCATAGAGTATATCAAAGGAGACTTGTCACTGAGAACCAATGTTGGTGTTTTATTGATAAGATATTCAGCTTTAATGGCATAGTGACCCAAAGATACGAGGGGTAATTTTAACCAAAAGTGTAGTCCGCGAGCAATGGTTAGAATGTAAGTTCTTACCTTCTATTTTGTTGTAATATCCTAACACAAGGACTTCCATGTATGATTTCTTATTGGTGAATAGGTGAGACAGAGAAACTATAAACTGTCACCATTATGGATGCCTTTAACTTGATAAGAACATTTTTTCAACTAGAGCGCTGCAATTTATCAACTTAGTAGACGCTTTATCTTTTGATGATAAGAGATACATTCATACTGCGCGTGGATAATCATCGAGGATTGTGAGAAAGTAGCGAGAATCACAAAGCGCATGATTACGATATAGACCCCACAAATCACAATCAACTAGCTAAAAACCATCATCTTTATTAATACTTAGAGGAAACGACTCTCATGTTTGGTTGGCGCGAATACAAACATCACATACATTATTGTCTAAAACACTACTACTACTCAAAATTTTAGAGCTCCATCATCTTGAATGCTTTAGAAAACGGATGCCCCAAATAGCAACGCCAATGATTCAAAAATTTATTGTGATGTTTATGTCACTGCATCTGCCTTCATGCTTATGAAGAAATTAAATACATTAATTTTCTCACCCGCTCCAATCATCGTTTGTGTGATGCGATCCTAAAAATCATAAATTTTCTCAGAGATTTTGAAAATGCGTCCATATTCTCTTGTCCACTGTGATACATAAATTACATAAAACTGCAAACCATTTATAAAGAACACATTTTTACATTCAAAATTGAACCCCCACAAACCATCCCGTTGGTTGTAGTTGTCGTGATCTGACCATCCTTAAATTTAATTAATACATGAGTCGTGGTGCTTATTTCAGGCAAAACTTCAAGCTTTGATGTCATATGATTAGATTCGTCACTATAGATAATCTAAGAATCAAGAAAAAAGCTTACCATAAAGATGATTTCCAAATAGAAATTTTCAATCATTAAGTATATGAACAAGTGTTTGTCAATGTTTGATTGCTTACACCATTAAAACCAATAATGTCTACAATCGTGATCAATGAACCGTTATGAAAAGGCTGGAGTGTACCTGTTCTTTGATTGTCTGCCGGTGCAGCAATGTGATTGACACGAGCTTGTTTTGAATTTTTACCACGAGCATTAGCGATTTTGCCACTGTTTTTCTTTTTTACGAGAATCATGAGGGTTGTATCCACTTCTGGATCGATTACGACGTGGTCACAATTTATAGATAACCATTTTGTAAAAGCAATTCTCAATGAAATGGTATGTGCGACCACATATTGCACACATGACAACAAATTCTTGATTACAGAAACACCATGATCTCGTGAGAGGGTTTGTACGACAAAGCTTACTCTTGTGTTCTTTTCTTCATTCATACGGCTCAATGATTTAGATTCCTCATCTTGAGTCAGAACATGATATGCTTATCAATTGATGGTAGAGGAGTCCATGACAAAAAGAGACGATTTTTATATGGGTATGAAGTGAATCTTCGAGTCCTATGAGAAACTGGAGCAATTTATCTTCTTCATGCTTCTGAGCAATTTCTTCTTGAGTTTTTCCTCTTGAAAGTCAGAAACACTTGTCCAAAGCTTCGTAAGCTTCCCAAAATACGCTTCGGTGACGAATCCTTGTTGTCTGCCAATTTCTAACACTACTTTGAGTCTTAGAACCTATTTCCATTTTTTTATGGAAAAATGCTTTTGAATTCGAGTCTATAGGTTGTTAGCGTAATCACTGTGTGCAACAAATTAGTACGAATTGTCTATTATGAGTTTCATCCAAGACACTACCAAAGCATTATTCATACACCAGTCTTCATGGTCTTCAAAGTCTTCAAGTGCTTGTGAGATTATTCCATCAGCAAAACCGATTTTTTCCTTGCTTTTAAAGATAAATGAATATTAGCAGATCATTCATCATAATTAGGTCCATACAATAATGGTCGTGAAATGATCGTTCGGAGGATTATCACTCGAAATGAAATCGTAAGGAATGATTATGCGACGTGAAGTTTTAACACGCATATGTTCTTTGCATTATGTGCTGAGAGTTCTTCACTTTTTTGTTGGATTCATTATTTATTATGTTAATAGAATATTTTACGGCTGCACATCTAATCAACAGAACTTCTACTTCTTTGCTTCAAAATTGTACACCCTTTGAGAAACTATAAGGATTATACCTTTCGTATGATCATCTTCACGTGTTCGAGTGCTTCTCGAAGCCGCAAATGTATTTTGATCGTCTATTCTCTCGGCAAAAAGGGATGAAAACTTTATGATCTTGAACGGGAAGTTATATTTTCTTCTCGAGATGTTGAGTTTGTGGAATCTGTTTTTCCGTACCAACAAGACAAAATATCAGTAGTAGCTTTGAAATTTGATGCAACAGACTTAATGGAGATACCATCTCTTGAAGATGATTCAGATGAGGTTTTGGTGCCATTGTCTTCAGATTCTGGTTTGCTTCAACCCCAAGCAACCATCGACCCTATAACAGAGGAGCAACCACCGCCTGAAACAGAGCAACCATCGACACTTGCTCATCCAAATTACGATCCGATTAATGATTAAGCACCGAATATAGAACAACTGGATGTGGTTTTCGGACAAAGACACAGTCCTCTCGCCTACGCGATTTTGTAGTTGGCGCTGCTTTTGTTCCTAAAGACCTGACTCTCTCTCTCTCGTGCTTCACCTGATCATCAGCATCTCTCATGTTCTCTCTATCCTTTATCTAACTTTGACTCTTGTGTACATTTTTCAGCAAACCATTGCGCTTTCTTGGCTGCGTTAAATTCAAATGTTGAACCACGGTCTTTCAAAGAAGTCATTGCCGATGAAAGATGGAGACAGGCAATGGCGACAGAAATTGAAGCCCTTGAACGGAATAAAATATGGGACTTGGAAGTATTGCCGCCAGGCAAGAAGGCTCTCGGTAGTAAGTGGGTCTTCACGATAAAATTGCGATCCGATGGAGCGATTGAAAGGTTTAAAGTTCGACTCGTAGTCCTTGATAACAATCAAACAGAGGGTTTGGTTTACAACGAGACCTTTTGTTCTGTTGCTAAGATGACTACAGTACGTGTTTTTCTTGATTATGTTGTCAAAAGAAATCATGAAATCCCTCAGATGGATGTTCATAATGCGATCTTACATAGTGATTTAAACGAAGAGGTTTACATGAAACTTCCATTGGGTTTCTCCTCACCGAATGAGACACGAGTTTGTCGTCTCCGTAAACCTCTTTACGGTTTAAAACAAGCTCTAAGATGTTGGTTCACAAGACAGGATTTGGCTTACGCCACACATATTCTCTCCCAATTCATGCAGACACCAAACGAGTATCATTGGCTGGCGGCACCTAAGGTGGTTCGCTATTTGAAAGGAACAATAGGTCAAGGCATACTTATTCGGGCAAGTTTTACTTTTAATTTGACAGGTTGCGCGATGCAGACAGGGTCGCTTGTCCACTCATACGACGGTCCTTAACAGGGTTTATAGTTCAACTTGGCGGATCTCCTATTGCATGGAAAACTAAAAAACATAACATTGTTTCTCTATCCTCGACTGAAGCTGAATATAGAGCCTTGACGGCTGTGACTAAAAAGTTGATATGGCTTAAAGATCTTCTATGTGAATTTGGTGTTGACCATGAGGAGTCGATGGTTGTCCTTTGTGATAATCAATCGGCTTTGCATATAAGTGTTAATCCGGTTCAACATGAGAAGACGAAACATATGGGAGCATTTTGTCAGTTTGTTCGCGATGAAATCATAAAAGGAACTACTCGAGCAATGCATGTTTCTACGAAGGATCAACTAGCAGACGTTTTCACGAAAGCGTTAGGAAAGAAAGGATTCGATGTTTTTCTTTCTAAGTTGGGCATTTAGAATCTTCATGCTCCAACTTGAAAGGGTATTAGAGATAAAGATAGAATTAAATAGGATTTGGCTTTATTAGTATTTATCGACTTTGATTTAATTATTGTTTACATGAATTAGTTTCCTAAGTAGATTAAAAATTGGCTTTTGATATTTGTATAACTAGAGGTTTTGATTGATAAATAAAGTTAACACGTTTTATCAAACACTAAACTTTGTCATAATTGCCCCGGATTTTAATGAAATTATTTTAATTTTAAATAAAAATAAATAAGAAAAATAAATGAGGAGTGACTAATTTAATGAGATAGTTCCCCTAATTATTGACATATAGTTCGTTTTATTTAATGCAATTAAAAGTTGAGGTCCTTTCCATCAAAATCATTGTGCTTGCCATAAATCCTTTTGCTTATCTTGGATGTTAGAACTACTAAGACATTATATGCATTTATTACAAAAATTTGAAGATAACACCGGAGAAGATGATACTAAAAGATTGTTGTGATAAGGAATCGATGATATACATACAACATTTATTATATGTAAAAATAATCGACCCTAAGTTTTTGGGGTTGATTGTTTTTTAAACTGTGAGAACTGTAAAGACTTTAATTGTATTTAAAAGTCTTAACGACTATTTTTTCTCCAATCATACTTTTACTTTCCTAAAATTACTCAAAGCTTCTAAAATAACTCACATTCTTAACTTCTCCTTTTTATTCATGTTACGTGAGTTTTTCCAAAAGTCTAAACAATATGACTTTTACTATTTTTAAAATTACAGCTATAAAAGTAACGATAAAAATATTTACGGTTATTATTTTTTTAACAATCTAAAGCAACAGTCCAAAACAATTCGCCCCTTTATCCTAGAAGTTAAAACCAAGACATTATACACACACAACTTGTGCCCGAAAATAGTGGTACATGTAATGCTTTGTGATCGCAAAAAAATGTATAAAACATAATTGTTAGCGTTTTCTCAGACAAAGCTATGCGTAAAAAATTAATTAATTAGTTTGTTTATCAAAAAAAAAAGTTTCAAAAGTCAACTACACATGCATTTCTCATTTCTATTCAAATTAAACGATAGAACATGATCGATTCTAGAGAAGATTTCGCTAAAAAGTGAAGTACAGTATATGGAAGTTACAGCTAGCAAGAATCATGTCACTTAAGTGGAGTTTGCTTTACACCCACAAACACAATGTCTATGAAAATTCAAAAAAAAAAAAAAAACACAACATTTTCAAGACAAGGTCCACAATTGTTCCATACTCGATGAGTCGATGGTCTCTACTATATCCTCTACAAGTATAAAACGATGAATATCTGCGAGACATAGAGAAGGAGCTTGAGATACAACAATGCCAAACTAAGATTATAGTACTACTTATTGGGTCAATGGATCCAATTATAAAGGCAAAAACACTTGCGAGAGAATGCATCAAGTGTAAAGGAAAAAAGTGTGAGTTTTATGATTGCACTCAACAAAAACTATATTCATCATACAAAAGTTTTTGTTGAAACAGTTTTATATTTTAAAAAATAAATAAAGAAGGAAGGTGGTTTGGCTTGACATACAAAAGCACCTAACTAATATCATTGGCAACATAGCTTTAAACAAAAGAATGTCAGTATTACCTGAACTGATATAACTTTATACTTCATTGTCATAAGTTGCATTTGCATATGTTGAAGACCTATACGAAACAGACATTTTCGCTATAGTCCTACGAATAAAAGAAGTTAGTATGGACTTTGGAGATCTCCATGATCTTCACTAGAGTATTTTGCCGTACGTGAACACAAATCTTAGTGAAAACGCACACACATGAAATGGGAAGACAAGTCAAGAACAGAGCATCAATGAGAAATATAAAATGCACACACCCATAAGCGGGTCGCTCCATCTCGCGGAGACCTTGCCCGGAATCCACTAGAGATTATAACAACCAATACAATGTTTCTCAAACTGTTCCCTTTATTACATATTGCTCTCTCTTAATACCCTCCTAGGTCTCGACCTCAACTCATATATGGGAAGAGATTAGGTTACAAAGTATGTCTCTATGCTCATTCCAAAGAACCCAAGAAATTGTACGGATCTCTCTATTTACTTTTTTGCAGTATAAGACAAACCTAATAATAAGATCAAAAAAGACATGTCACTAACCAAACCGAATTCATAACCTTAATTCTCAACATAAACTAGTATGCAAAATCTTCAAGGCCTTCATCTTAGATGGAACTAACACACCTAGGATCTGTTGTCCTTTCGATATAGAAACTTTACAAGTCTTTCATGAAGCTAAACGAAGATGATGAGAGTGAAATGACAAAAAAAAAACGACCTAAATGTGGATTAGATTATTTTCTTGTCCTCAAATAGCTAAAAAGTGAAGTATTTGTTCCACCATCATAGATAACGGAAACAAATATGTGATTGATGTTTAAGAAAAATATGTGATTAATAATGAGATCCATAATTATCTCCACTAATTATCATAACATTTTTAAAGTTAAAACCTCGATTTCAGCAATCTAGTGGCGTAAAATTCTTAACTGTTACTATTAACCTTAAAAAATAAAAAAAAACTTCTCATTATAAAACCAAAAAAATCAATTAAATACAAAATAATAATAAAATATACTTACGTGGCAGAAAGTATTCACTTAGAACACGCGCCAGAATACACGTGACTCTCAGCAGAACCTTATAAAAAGCCAAACTCCTTTCTTCACTTCCACATCTCCTCAAAGTCATTATTGAATCTAATTATTGTCATTTTGTTTTAATTTCAAATATACAATTTATTCATTTGTTTATTAATTACAAAAATAACATTATTTATTTAATTCTTTTTTTTGTTATATTAAATGAGCTCAACATTTAACGATCATCATCATCCTCACCATCCAAAGAGAGAACCTAATGAGAACTCCGTCGGAATCGTATACCCTCCATCGTCATCATCGCCGACTCCGTCGTTAAAACTCAACAAAAACTCACACATTATCAAAAAACCACTATCTCCGTCGTCTTCTTCCACCGCCGCCGCAGCGGCAAAGCCTCGTCAGCCAGTTATCATCTACACAAACACCCCCAAAATTATACACACTAATCCTAAAGATTTCATGGCTCTCGTTCAAAAACTCACCGGAATGTCCCGCTCCGACGAAGAATCCGGCGGCGGAAACAACGCGACAACCGATCGGGGAGACAATTCAAGCAACCAGCAGTGCGTCTCTGATCTCACCGTCGACAGAAAAACCAACCGGAATCGTTGCGGCGGTGGGCACAACAGCTACAATATAAACTATTCCGGCGCCGGAGCCGGTAACGGAAAAGGGATATTCTTTAACAACTCGATGATTTGCGAAGATAGCGAATCGTCGTCGGTGATCACGACGGATGAAAACATCGGAGAACATGGAGGACAGATCAATTCGTCTATACCGTATTCGACGGTGGCGATTTCTACACCGCCGCCGCCAGCACAGTCGATGTACGAAGCGGCGGGGATTAACTACGGGAATTACTTCACGTCGACGTTTTCGATATTCCCGCCGGCGAATCCAGCAGATAATTTAGTATGCGGGAATCAAACGTTTGGGAATTTTGAAGATTCGCTTTACTTTGCTCCAAATATGAGAACCTCTTTCTCTTCTTCTTCCTGTTCTGGCTTCGGCTTCACCGACTTTCACGACTTTTAGCAAGTTCTCATTTTAAATCTTCTTTTAATTTCCTTTTCAGGAAAATAAAATTTTGTCTTTTCTCATTTTTTAAATTATTTCTCTTAGTTCACAAATTTTTTATTCATTTCTTTTCCATTTTCAGGTTTCATGTTTCTTTTTAATTTCATGGAAAGATAATCCGATTTTACGATAATCTTTAATAATATCAAAATTGATATTATTTTATGCACAAGAAGGTTGTACAAAATATCTCTAAAACTATACAATACTAGACGGAAAAAACAATCTAACGAGCTTAGAGCATGCCCATTAGTGAACCTCTTGTTGGGGTTCACCAGTATTTTTTAATATATTTTTGGTGGACCCAGAAATAGTAATGAACTTTATTTGTTTTGCTCTTCCATTAGTGAACCTGAAGATGGGGTTTTTAGGAATTAAAAAAAAAAAATTTAATTTTTTTCAAAAGTTTTTATTTAATACAATGAGAATTCATGAACATATAAAGATTATTCATCTTGATCACCAAACTTTTG
>OVAN01016239.1:0-10733 GCA_900406275.1 Anastatica hierochuntica
TAGATGCATAAAAAGGTAAAAATATGACTTTGTATAATTGGACTGAGATACAGAGAAAAGTAAGAGGAAGAAACCTGCGAGCTTGGGGAGGGCTCTCCAGCTTCCATGGCCATGTTTATGAATGTAATCAGTAAGCTTTTGATCTTCTTCAGGAGTCCATGGCCCTTTCTTTAAACCGTTTTCGTCGCAACAAGGCGACCTTCCCATCTCTCTCTCTCTCTTATTACGTTGTGTTATCTTTCTTCTAAGACTGCCAAAGCTCGAGGTTAGGACTTGGTATTTATATACAGTTTCGTGGAAGTTTGATAATAAATTGATAGATTATATAGTGTGATAATAATGCTTCGGCCGTATACACTTGTTTGACTAATGTTTTTTGTTTTGGTATTTTTGTTAACTAATTTCTTAGACAAAATCTATGTCGCCTTTTCTTTTGATATTAAAAAAAAAATCTACTTCTATCAACGACGAAGCCAACGCGTACGTACCATGAGCTGAGGTACTTTTCATGCATTTTATGAAGAAAACTATATTTTTAAAAATCATGTTACTTTCACTATAGCTTTTAGATTTTAGATATTAGATATGTATATGGGAACTTTTTTTTTTTGGTAAAACATGGCAACATTTTTATTATCAATTTTTAATTTTTGACATACGCTACAATGATGATCTTATAGCAGACTAATCAAAGAAAGATTAAATAACATCGAAATACAAAAGAAAATTACAAAAAAATGAAAAGATCGAAAAACGTAGCACTGCAAAGGAAACCACTCGATCAAAGCATCACGAACCCTAGCCCCAAGACGACACCAAGCAGGACCGATGACGCTTAATAAAAAATCCAGAGGGAACCTAACCAGGAAAAACTCGATCCCAAAAAGAAACTAAGCTACCAAATCAAGCAAATTAACTACTCCGTACACCTAAACAAACTACAAAACTAAACTTAATCAACTAGCTATACACGACGGGTTGCATCCTGATGTTATCATATTTTGCATGAAATAGCTTAGCATTTATTAGAGATTTCCTTGCGTTCTAAGGTCTTTTAGGATGTTTTAAGTCTTCTTTCGAGTCAAGATTATAAAAGTTCATATCAGAGTCTTAGGTGTTGCATTTGTGCATTCTTCTCCTCCTTTCTACCCCATTTCAGGTCACCTTGAAGACCAATAGATGAACCAAGGGACTCGGAAGCAAAGAACGAGAAGCTCTAGCACCAAAAAGGGAGTTTGGTGGGCGAAGGCCTTCTGGTTGGCAGTCTACACCAGCAATCTAGACAGCCAGCCACCTCCATATCAGAGCTGGCGGTTGAAGCCTCTCTGGCTGGCAGTCTACACCACGCCTCTAAACCGCCAGCCAAGCTTCAGGACAAGTCTGGCGGTTTGAGCCTCTCTAGTTGGCGGTCTGCAACGCATCCCTGGACCGCTAGCGGCTCGTGTTTCAACTAAAATCATGGGTTTGACCCGGTTTGTCCTGGGTCAACCCGATCTAACTTCTTAAACTCTATAAATACAACTTCTAAAAACTCTGAAAAACCCTAAGCTTTTATTTTCTAGAGAACCTTGTATGTGTTTTGGATTCAAGAGAGAAATCTCTTTGTTTGATTGAAAGTTTAAATCTTTATCTTCTTTTCTTCTTTCTCAATGATTGCTATTAGCTTTGCTCTAGATTCTATTAGTTTCTCAAGCATGTCTAGTGAATAGTGATCAAATGTAAGCATCGGTTAGGTTGGTCAAGCTAGATCTAGGTGTTATTAATGATGCTAGAGATTGGGTTATTGTAGTTTCACATGATTTAGGGATGCTTAAAGCTAGATTTGAAGTGATCAATCAAATCCTAGACCTCAAGGTTTTCACACCCGGAAGGTGTTTGATGAAATGCCTAAGAGAATCTAAATCGTGCTTAACATTCTTAGCCTATGAGAGTAGTTGATTAAGGTGCTAAGTAGGCTCTTTGGCTTGTGTTTAATGATTAACAAATGCTTGATCACTTTCGAGAGATTGAATTGATTTAGGAATTGTTGAATGGATTAGGACCATGAGAGTGAACTAGTTGATCTTTTGCCTTGCCTTTGATATGAGTTTCATTATCCCAATCCTTGCATTAAATAACATTTAGGTCACTTGATCAATAGCCTAACTCATTGCTTGCATGTTTTTATTCCTTGAGTCTCGTTTAGTTTATTCCTTTTTGCTTTGATAGTTACATTGAAAAAATAGAACCATTTACTCTTGTTAAGCTTAAATCATGAAACTCTTGATAAGATTGATTGCGTAAATAGTTGCTCCTTGTGGATTCGATACCCATTACTACAACAACTATCCTTGCACTTGAGGCATAGAGTTGAGTTTGGGAGTAAACTCGATTGAGAAACAAATTCTCACATCAAGTTTTTGCCGCCGTTGCCGGGGAGCAACAATATTAGCCATTTAATCTACTTGGGTTTCATCCTTTTAAGTTACTAAAACTTTCTTTTGTGTTTGTCATTGTCTATTAGGTGTATGAACCTATGAAGCCGAGGTCCAACCAACCTAGCTCCGTACGTCGAAGACATTCAATGATTGGAAAATGAAAATATAAGAGCAAGATGAGAAAAAGAAAGGCTCGAGCATCTAGAGCGCTTGGAGATAGAGAATCCTCGAAATGTTAATGAAGACAATGAGGCTCAAGGTATCGAGTTTCTTCATCGTGAGCACCATAGACTCCAACCAAATGCACCAAGGATTGGTGCTTATGATGAACCCATGTGAGAAGGATTAGGACCGGTATTCACCCACCCATGGTAATACCCAACAACTTCGAAATTAAGTATAGCTTCATAAGTATGATTCAAAATAACAAGTTCTATGGGAGACCAATGGAGAACCCTCTTAATCATCTAGATGAGTTCGAAAGACTTGTTCGGACTATAAATATTAATGGTGTGAGCGAAGAAGCTATAAAGATGATCCTCTTTCCCTTCTCTCTAGGATATTTAGCCGCGCAATGGGAAAAAAGCATCTCTTCGGATCAAGTGTCTACTTGGGCTAAAGTTGAAAAGGAGTTCATGAACAAGGTCTTTCCAAAGCAAAAGACCGCAAAAATTCGGAATGATATAACAAGCTTCAAACAAGGGTATAATGAATCATTTTATGAAGCTTTGGAACGTTTGAAATCCTATATCCGGTCTTGCCCTCATCACGGTGTAGCTAAGGACTCTTTGCTAGGTATTTTTCATAGAGGTTTTTTGGAAAAATATCGGAATTCACTTGACACGGCAAGCAAAGGAAGCTTTGCCAACTTGAGCGTGGAGGAAGAAGAAGAGCTCATTGAGAACTTAACTCAAAGCGACCAAAGTTACGCTCGCAACAAGGATGGGAGCTATAGAGATGATTCTCGGTTGCAAGAATTGAATGATAAGATTCATAGGCTTACCAAGATGAACCAAAGATCCATGAATGTAGTGGAACACATAGAAGAAGGAAAGGGAGATGGTGATGACCAAGAAATTGGGAGCCAAGAAGACCTTTGCTACTTTCAAGGAGGCTACTATTCGAAGCCTTACAACCCTCCGTTTAAATATTAGAACAATAACCTTTCCTACCAAAACCAAGATGTTGCTAACCCATCGGATCAAAGCTACCCGATGGAAGAGGATAGGCCACAAGGACAAGCCCCAAGAAATTTTCCTCCAAAGGGACCTTTCAAGTTTCTCTCCAACTCGGGAAACTCATCTACTCAACCCCCAAGAGAGGACGAGACCACAACCCTTTTGAAACAAGTCTTGGAAGGGCAAAACAAGGCCGCTTTTGATCTTAACAAAAAGATGGGAGATGTGAATCAAAAGATTGATGGGGTTTGGTGTGATCTTAACAAGAAGGTCAAGAATCTAGCCGCCCACATGAAAACTCTAGACAACCAAGTTGCCCAAATTGCTAGTTCTTCCAAGAACAATGGTAAAGGAATCCTACCGGGTAAACCCGAAGCAAATCCATAGGACTTTTGCAACATGGTCTTTGAGAATGCTGCATTGGACCATTGTCATGAGGATGTGGTTAGTGAATTTGAAAGACTCCTTGGGTGTAAGGTTGATAATGATATAAATATCTGTTATCAAGACGATGATGTGCTATTCCAAGAGTTTGAGGTTGAAAATGTTGATGAGATAATGGTCATTGCTCAATCCAATCCAAGAAAGGCGACAACAACTCTTGTGGATGAGTCTTTGAGAAAGCCAAAAAGAGAAGTCGAGGAAGCCTTTGGTGATAAGGTTACAATTAAGGAGAAGAAGCATGTACTAAAGTTTCTCAAGGAGGTGGAACCTTATAAGCCGGTTCTCCCCTATCCCTAACGATTCATTAAGCAACAACTCAAGGAGTACTTCGATTTTCCGGTACATAAGGTGGACATTGTGTCTTCCTGTTTAAGGGAACTAGCTACAAAAAACCCATAGCTCAAGGCTAGAATAGAGGAGTATGAGCTAAGGAAGAAAAGTCTTGAAGAGCTAGCTAGAAAGCATGGAGTACTACCCCCTCTACCTGAGGTGAAAGTTCTTGAGAAAATGGTGAAACTCGGAAAGTTTGTGATATTGTGTTTATTGGAAGAGATATTTAAGGAAGAAGCTTTAGTAGACACGGGAGCGAGTGTCAATGTGATTCATCCAACATGATCATCAACTTTGGGATCAAGGAGGCAATCAAGCCCACATGTCTGATAGCTTTGGGAGACTCTTCCATCAAGAAACCCATAGGGAAGCTCGAAATTTATCCTTTGAGGGTTGGAAATTACATAGTCCCCACGGACTTCGTTGTTGTCAAGATACCGGGTGCGGGTAAGATTTCTATGCTACTAGGAACACTGTTTCTTGAAACCGTAGGGCGAAGATCGACTTTAAAAGGAAGGAAGTTATTCTTCCAAACATTGACCTCGAAGTATCCTACAAGATGGTTAGTGCACGAGATGAGATATGTGGTACTTTGACGCCGAGGGACTTTCAAGAGGTTGGAGGAATAGAGGAAGAACTTCTTGATCTAAGTGATAGTTTGTTTTTCCAAGAAGTGACAAGGAATCAAGATCCACCAGAAGAATTCGACTTGTTCGAGGATTTCAAGAAGCTATTTGGGTATGATTATGTTGAGGAGTGCCCAAAGGAAATTCTAATGGGAAATTCGAAGGAAACAACATTAGTGCCTTCCATACGGATTATTCCTATGGACATCAAGGGCAATGTGGTGGAATATAAGGTGAAGTGTAAGGGAATGCCCAAGCCATTCTCGATGGCAAGAACAAAACTTCCTCAGTGGGTTCTAGACAAGGGCTTGAAGTACAAGATGGAAATGTCTTGTAGGGTAATCAATCTCGAGATGTACAACAAGGAAGAAAAGAACACCGAGGAGGCACCTTCCAGCACCATCTAATCAAGAAAGGAAGCATCGTCAAGCTTAGTGACGTTAAACAAGCGCACTTGGGAGGCATTCCCATGGTATTCTTGTACATATTTTTAAGTATCTAGTCCTTAAGTGAATTAGGTTTGGGTTGATTTTTTATAGTTGCAGGTGCTAAGGAGCAAAATTTGGGAGCAAGGCATGATTTGAGGAACCCCGGCGGTTAAGGACGTTCTGCCTGGCGGTCTGCACCTCGCCTCTGGACCGCCAACTCTCTCTCAGCTCAACCCCGGCGGTTAAGGATCCTCTGGCTGGCGGTCCACACCAGGCATCTGGACCGCCAGGTCCTCCCAGCTCAACCCCGACAGTTAAAGGCCCTCTGGCTGGCGGTCTGCACCGCCTTCCCAGACCGCCAACCGCCAGGTAAGTTCCCAAAACTCACTTTTTCTTTTTTTTAAACCCACTTCATCTTTCTCTCTCTTCATTTGCTCGAACTCCATTGAAGAAACCACTAAATTTTCACTTACTCTTCCCTTCCAAAACCAAAATCTTTGAATTTTCTCCTTTTAAATTCAAAAACTTCACATCCTTTTGCTTAATTCCTGCTTTAGTTTCATCCTACATTCAATTCCTCTCAAGAACAAAGGTAATCTCTCATCACTCTCTCTTACTCAATCTATAGCATCTTGAGATTTTGGTGATTCCAAGCTTGTAACTTCTATTTCTTGAGATCATTTGAGCTTGGGTAAATGTTTCTTTTCACCATAACTTCATAGATTGTGTTGAGATTGTTGAAATTTTAGATTTCAAAGTTAGGGTTCTTGAGGATTTTGCTAAAAAATGAAATTTAGGGAAACTTGAAGATTGTGGTTGCAATAGGTGTTTAAGGGTTCGCTAAATTGTTTCGAATTTGTTAAGAGGTTTATTTAAATTTCTTCATGAACATTGTTTGTTGGTTGTCGTTTCATGGTAAAATTTTCGATTTTTGAATTTTCGATTTTGGAGTATCATTCCTTGATACCTCAAGAAATGGGTTGAGTCAATCTTGATGATGGTAACGGATAAATATTCTTGACAAGTTGATGAGCTACACTCTTAGAGCACTTCTCTCTAGCACCATCATCTTACATACATCTTTCGACTCACATCGTTTTTGACCCTTATAGGTACAATGGCAAACTATGAGCACACTCAACAAAGCTATGCCTCTTACCAAGCAAATTGGGGACAAGCAAGTGCCTCAAGGAGAGGAAAGAGAATTGAGGGAGCCGCATTATTGTGGTGGACAAGTGATGAGATAGTGCGCTTAACCGAGCTTCGCCAACTCGATTTCCATCCCACGCGATTCGCAAATAAAGAAGTAATGCGAAGGATGGGAATTTATGAGTAACTTGACGGGTTGCTAGACAAGATGAGTGTCCGGATTCTTTTGACAATGGATGAAGCAACGTATCCGGAGCTCGCCCGACAATTCCTCGCCACCGTGACCTATGAAGAAGAAGAAGAAGGGGAAAGTGGGAGGATCTATTTTCGAATTGGGCCAAATCGGTACTCTTTGACGTTCAACCGGTTTTGTGAAATGTATGGTTTCCCAAGGATGGGAAAGTTGAGTGTACCTCCGAAATTTCACCAACTATCCTTGCTTTGGAGGAATATCGCAACCGATCAAGACTACAATCTCCTAATCGCCAAGATGTCTAAAATCAAGAACCCCACAATCCGCTATGCCATGAGGTTACTTGGTAACACCATGTTCACGAGAGCACACCCCGGGTGGTCAACCCCGATGGAAATGGGTATTCTTTAGGAAGAGATAGGATATAAGCTTCACGACCATGTTGGTAGAGCTATTCCGTTCTCCGGTTTTGAAATGTGCCAAGGATCTGCCTTCTTATTGCACCTCATTAGCGTTCGGGCAAGCCTTTATCGATATGGACAAGACGGAATACACATCAGTGGCATGCTAACTCCACTCTTCCGTTGTGCCTCAATCAACTTCAACTTCTATGAAGAGCTTATGGAGAGACTATACATGGATGAGGCATATATATTGATGATAAGGACATTGATTGGTCGTTACAACGAGCATTCACTCATGTACGATTTTACAAGTGACGACGGTACCTCTTTGTTGTTTCCTACCCAATAGCCGCTTCACACACACAGAGACTAACGATGGCATCCAATTCTGCCTCCCAAAGAAGTTCTACTTCAAGGTTCCAAGACCACAAGCTTAAACCCCTCCGAATGGTGATTCAAGGTACCTTCCCTTCCATTGTAAATACCATTTCTCCTTTTATTTTCTCTTATTTGATTTGTGGTTTGGTCTCCTTCGTCGGATTATATTCGTTCACCGGGACGGTGATGAGTAAGTCCGAGGGAGGAGAATGGTTGCTAATCATCATTTTAGTTGTTTTGTCTTATTTTCACTTCTTTGAGTCTCATATAATCTAGGATTGCATTGTTAATAGGTATGGCATAGAAAAACAAAAAAAATCGAAAAATTCGAAAATTTTGTGAAAAAAGAAGCATATAGTTGCACTTCTCATATGCATGATATTAGGATTGAGTCTTAGAAGATTTAGGATCCATTTGTATAGGGGAAAAATGATTGAACCGCCTTGTTAGTGGAAAATGCTTAGGAAACCAATCAAAACCCTTGTTAGATGTATCTAGTAGCCTAAGTCAAACAGAAAAAATGGAAAATCCATGCTCGGAACTCTCGGCTTAAATTGTTTGCATCTAACTTTGATCTTGCATGATTTGATTTCAATCCTATTAAACTTAAACTTGAATAAACTTTGAAATTAATCTCGCTTATGGACTTGAAATGCATTAACCATGGATAAACACATTGATACTTGGATTGACTTATCCCTTTTCACCACTCTCAATCAATCCAAGTAGCCATTCTCATTTTAAGAATGGTTCCTCACCCTTCACCCGAACCTTTCTTTCAAGCCCCATTGTTCTTATATGAGTGAGGTCTCCTTTTTGTGCTTTCATATGTAAAATTTCGTGAGTATTGGGACGTCAAAGGTGACCCTTCTTAGAACTAGCCTCGCTTTAAGGCTAGCTTAGATAGGATGGGGATCAATTCGAGTGCCTATACTTGATGATCACGGGTTTGGGAAGGTTAGTAAACTTCAAAGAGGATCAATGAGAAAAGTCTAAGGAGAGAAAGAATGAAAGGATGTTTAGAACTTTAAGGGTAGAAAAAACTAAAAAAGGAACAAAAATAACTATCTCTAAGTTTGTAATGAGAAGAAAAGAAAATAAGATCCTAGGCTAAAAAGAGAAATAATCAAGATGTCTAAAAGACTAGAAAAAGAAGGATCAAGGAAAAGAAATAAGAAAGATTAAAGAGCTTTAGCCATGAAAAGAAAAGAAACCCTTAGAGTTCATGATCAAGGAACTAAAAGAGGTTGATCATTGTAGTGATTTGTGTGTTTGTGGGTGATTAAGAAGGGTAGAATTAGGGAGTCTACTTCGGAATGGGAATGAATTAGAGAAGGCAAATCTTTGTACATGCCAATTGTCCTAGTCTCCCTCGATTTTACTACTTGACAAGCATTTTTTTTTTCATTGAGAGAAACCATATTNGGAACTAAAAGAGGTTGATCATTGTAGTGATTTGTGTGTTTGTGGGTGATTAAGAAGGGTAGAATTAGGGAGTCTACTTCGGAATGGGAATGAATTAGAGAAGGCAAATCTTTGTACATGCCAATTGTCCTAGTCTCCCTCGATTTTACTACTTGACAAGCATTTTTTTTTTCATTGAGAGAAACCATATTAAACACTTAAAAAAGCCTCTCAAAAATTATCAAAAGCCTTTTTCTTCCTAGACAAATGGTATTTGATTTCTTGTCCATAGGTGAGATTTCACATGGATACATTAAATGAATGTAAAGGATCGTTTGATAAGATTGCTTGTGACGAGCTAGGCGTAGACTACCTAGTCGACTTGGAATGAGTATGGCGAAGTACGAGAGAGTAGGTTTGGATTTTGCTATTTGATACATCTCTCTAAGGATCTTGGTTGGGCATTCTTTGCATAACCCTTAGGCTATGAGTTCTCCGCCTTCAAACCTATTTTCCGGGTTTAGATTTTGCTTCATTGCTTGAGGACAAGCAAGATTCTAGTCTAGGGAGTTGATGTTATCATATTTTGCATGAAATACCTTAGAATTTACTAGAGATTTCCTTGCATTCTAAGGTCTTTTAGGATGTTTTAAGCCTTCTTTCGGGTCTAGATTAGGAAAGTTCATATAGGAGTCTTAGGTGTTGCATTTGTGCTTTCTTCTCCTCCTTTCTACCCCATTTCAGGTCACCTTGAAGACCAATAGATTAACCAAGGGACTCGAAAGCAAATAACGGGAAGCTCTAGCACCAAAAAGGGAGTTTGGCGAGCGAAGGCCTTCAGGCTGGCGGTCTGCACCAGCAATCTAGACCGCCAGCCACCTCCAGATCAAAGCTGGCGGTGGAAACCTCTCTGGCCGGCGGTCTGCACCACGTCTCTGAACCGCCAGCCAAGCTTTAGGACAAGTCTGGCGGTTTGAGCCTCTCTGGCTGGCGGTCTGCACCGCAACCCTGGACCGCCAGCAACTCGTATTTCAGCTAAAATCATGGGTTTGACCCGGTTTGTCCCGGGTCAACCCGACCCAACTTCTTAAACTCTATAAATACAACTTCTAAAAACTCTAAAAAACCCTAAGCTTTCATTTTCTAGAGAACCTTGTATGTGTTTTGGATTCAAGAGAGAAATCTCTTTGTTCGATTGAAAATTTGAATCTTTATCTTCTTTTCTTCTTTCTCAATGATTGCTATTATCTTTGCTCTAGATTCTATTAGTTTCTCAAGCATATCTAGTGAGTAGTGATCAAATGTAAGCATGGGTTAGATTGATCAAGCTAGATCTAGGTGTTATTAATGATGCTAGAGATTGGGTTATTATAGTTTCACATGATTTAGGGATGCATAAAGCTAGATTTGAAGTGATTAATCAAATCTTAGACTTCAAGGCTTTCACACCTTGAAGGTGTTTGATGAAATGCCTAAGAGCATCTCCAAAAAGAAACTTCATTTTGAAGTTTCTAAAACTTTATATTTGAAGTTTTGAGTTGTTTCTCTCCAAAAGCAAAACTTCAAATCTAACTTTAAAAACAATTATATTTTACATTATGATCCTTATACTTCTTCTAATTAATTTAATTCACAAAAACTTTTAATAGTAACTAAAACATACTTTTTAAAAAAATATTACAACACCATTAGTTATTTAATTGTTACACTACAGTATAATATTTTATACAAAATGTTAAGAAACTAATGAGAAGGATATCTTTATTAATGATAGAAGCATCC
>OVAN01016240.1:141-10731 GCA_900406275.1 Anastatica hierochuntica
CGACCAAACCAGAGAGTTTCAAGCTACGATTCAAAATGTTTTAGATTCTTAAGCCATCAGGGGAGAAACTAGAAGTGGAATCATTTGAAAAGACGCTGAGAATAATTAGTTATGAATTTTCGAAATCAGCAGACTTTCAGCTCGTCGATTTACAGCTTTCGGTTTAGCATTGGGTTTTAGATTTAGGTTTTAATTATTTATGGTTTATTTTTGGTTTATTTAGACAAAAATTAGGTTTATTTTATGGTTTATTTTTGTGGAATCCTAGGAAAAATTAGACTTATTTAAGCCGTATTCTACAGACATTGTAAAGAATTAATCGAACCTTTGTTTCTTTCTTCTCAGTGATTGAGAGCTTTTGTTCAGCTTAGAACAACCCTACAACTGCAGAGTTCATTCTCTAATAGTTGCTTCTTTGTGATCCTAAAAGGAGTTCAGTCTTCCTGATCCAAAGATACCTTCTATCCATCTATCAATATCTGAAAACTCATCTTTCTCATATTTTTCACCTCTTCTTCTCATAAAAATCAGAAAATAAAAAAAAAAACACAACAGAAAAGTTCAGATCTCTTTTTCAGAAGATCCTGGTTGCATCACCCTCTCCTTTCTTTTCATGCCTCCTGCTACAACAGATGATGCTCCTAGTTCCTTGATAGTGATTGGTTTAACAGAGAGTGGTGGTGGCCTGTAGTCAGATGTCTCCATAGAAACTCCTTGAGATTGAGTTTTGTTTGTGTCTTCCCCAACCGTATTCTCATCCATGACATCATCAGATTCACCATGCTGCTTGTCTTCTATCTGAAGGTGAGCTTGCCTGTGCGGTGAATTGTCATGAGGCTCTTGAGGAGAATCAGGTGGGGCTAGATGTGGTAAGCGTGTCAATGGAGGATGAGCTTGACACTGGGAGGAATCATGAGAAAGATCCCCACAAAAGAAACATAACTTTCTAAGCTTCTTATATTTGTATCTGAGCAGAGTCGGTCCATTTCCATCTTCAAAATCAATATACCTTGCCGTGATTATCTTAGTTTGTATAGACATCTTAACTTTAAACCACACTTCACCAGGACTATCCTTTGAGGGCTCTTGGATTTTAACATGAGTAACTTCTCCTAGTTCCTCCCCAATCTCTCTTATGATTTTAGGAGTACGGGCATCATTGGGGATATTTTCAATTTGAACCAGGAAGGAAATCGTACTCATAAAATCAGGTTCATTTCTACGAGTCCATCTATCAACTACAATAATCCAATCCCTAAATGTCCATGGACCGTGATCGAGGATTGACCTTAATTGATGTTCCTCAACAAAGAAAAACTGCAGTGTCCCATCTTCGTTGATTCTGCTTGATGCTTGGCCCTCCATTTGCCATGCTTTTAATAAAGGTGTCCTCATATGCTCCGGTTTATGATGATGATGAACAAAGAAAAACTGTAGTGTCCCATCTTCGTTGATTCTGCTTGATGCCTGAGGACTTTAACAATCAGACTAAGCCGATTGTTCTCCTCACATTCACGGTGCGCTTCTTCTGATAGACGGAGAGGAGCTCTGTCAGCTCCTAGATCGAGTTGTTGCAAAGATTTCTAAAGATCGCTCGACATAGAGGCAGAGATATTCAGAGAAAGATTAAGAAAAACAAGGGATGTGGCTTAAAATTAGGTGGAAACGAAAGGGAAAATAGAAGACAGGTTCAAGATCTAAAGGAAATCGAAGAGAAGATCAGGAAAACTTGAAGATTTTGAGTGATTACCGAATGGATCGGATATGGAACACCACTTGGGTGAGAGGAAATCCTAGTATCGGGAAAGTTGTAATGGCGTCTTTTAGTTATAATTTAATCAGATGTTCAAAAAAAAAAAAAGTGGGTAAAAAAACTGTTTTGTTATCTTCTGTTGCAGTGAAAGAAGAAACATAAACAAAGTTTTGATATTAGCAATTACAAAATTCTTATTTTACAATACATAATACTTAAAAGGAAGTGATATCTTCATTCATTTAATCTAAGGAGTACGACAACAACAACAGAGGAGACTCAAGTAGAAGAAGACCAAAAATAAGTCGAGTTTCCGTTTCAGACAGAGTTCTTGTCTTGTTGCTTCTGCTGCTTGTTCTCTTCTTCTTTGGTCTCCTTCTCAGAAATGCCATCATCGTTACTGCCTTTGTATCTATACCATTTAGCCATTAACAAGAAGTAACCCAAGTTTACGACCATGAGCCCTGTTAGCATAAAGTAGAAGTAATCTAATTTCGCTTTGTTCAGATCCTCCGCTAACCAATTCCCCGTAGGCGAATGTTCAGTTGTTCGATGAACTGTCGAGATCAAGAAGCTTGCAAGGTAGCTCGAAACTCCTCCACCGACGTAGAAAACAGAGCCCGCAAAGCTCCTCATGTTTTCAGGAAACTGCTTGTAGTAAAACTCCATCTGTCCAATGGCTGCAAACGCTTCTGCTATGCCTGCAAGTGTAAGCTGCGGAATCAGCCACATCGCAGACATCGAGGAGATTTCTCCTGTTCGAGAGGCCATCCCGATAGTCGGTTTTGTGAGCGCAATGGTTCTTCTACGTTCCTCTATAAACCCGGAAACTACTAAACTCAATACCGCAAAGGCAATCCCTGCTCCAATTCTTTGTAAGAGTGTTATACCGGTGTCTAGCCCGGTCACTCTTCTGAACGACGGGACAAGGACACGATCGTAGAATATGATGAAAACCGTCATACCCGTCATCAAGAACACCACATAGGTGGCGGCAGGAATCTTGAAGCCACCAGAACCCAATCGCCTGTCACTCTGGAGCGCTTGGAAGACCGGATACGTCATTTGCAAGCTTATTGCAAGGTAGTAAATTGCGCAAGCAAACCAGATCGGAATCACTCTAACAATGCATTTCACTTCTTCCACATGCTGCATCGTACATAGTTTCCATGGATCAGAAGCTGTTCCATCGGATTTCAACTTGTCCTCGGGGGTCATAATCGCTGCTTTATCGAGAAATCTGGCAATATAACAAACCAACATTCTTCAGCAAAAGAAAACCAAGAAATATAAAGGTAAGGAGCCAAAAATGAACAGAGATAGAACTCTTGGATTTACCTGAACTGATCCGTGTATTTTAGAGTAGAATTTGCATAGTTACGCGGAATGTGGTTGTAAAGATCGAGCCAAGGCTGCTTAACTGGCTTCAATCCTCGTTTCTTGATCGATGCTACTATAACATGACAGATACCAGCCAAGGGACTACCCGAGGCTTTCACTTTTACATACAACTTATGGCCAGCAAAGAAAATCACGCACGCCAAGAACATTAGACCCACCGGGATACACAAGCCAATCGTCCAACTCACATTTGACTGGATATACACAACTAGCGTGAGCGAGATGATCTGTGCGAATGTGAACGTGAAGAAATACCAATTGAAGAAACTGTTGATTCCTTTCTTTCCAGATTCGGATTTGGGGTTAAACTGATCAGCCCCAAAAGCCAAATTACAGGGTCTGATTCCACCTGCCCCTACCACAAGAAGCGCTAGACCCATAAGCAGAAACGCAATCTGGCCCCCGCTTGGCCCTTCGCACGAGCTGTTTGTTCCACAAGGAATTGGGTGCAATGCGGGAACTGCAGCCGTCAGTAGTATCACAAGCGATCCCTGCAAAGATGAAAACGGTTTAGAGGAAAAAAATGCGAATCTTGACGAAAAACAAAGCCATTTTCCTATAACTCAGCAAGAATATTAGTACCAGAAAACAAGCAATGACAGCTACACTGAGAGTCTTGTAGCGACCAAAGTAAGTGTCGCAGAGAAAAGCAGCGATGAAAGTCCCGAAATTGATAGTGCCACTAAAGGCATTGATGATTGTTGCAGCAGTATAGCTCTTAAGGTTGAATACTGAAGTTAGGTACACAAGAAGGTTTGATAACGTTCCTATGATCCCAATCTTCTCAAATGTTTCATTACCTGTCAAGACAAAAGAAAAACAAAACATAAGCACCCAAAATCCATTTCCTCGTAAAGTTACAAAATTTTTTTGAAACTGAAACACACGAATCCAAGAATGAACTTCATATTGTTCGGAGTTTGGTTCACATGAAATCTTTATACATCTCGTAACTGCTATGTAACTCCCAGAAACTAACTTTGTCTTTAAGCGTACAAAACTTTCAAATCTTATCCACTTTGTTTCAGAAACTTAGTGACATGTTTCAAAGTCTCTTTTTTTCCATAGATAGATCTGCTAGATTATCTAGATAAATCAAAAAAAAATTGTAAAATGAAATCTCCTTCCACTTTGGTTGATCTGGGTTTCAATCAAATTTTCGTTTGAAAATTCTCGAAGCAAGAACTCGAATTCAAGATTCTTGATACACTTAAGTCGAAGAAGTAAAAAAAAAAAACACAAAAAAGAAACAAAATTTAAAACATCACGGACAAAACGTTTCTCCTTTTGTTTTTATTTTCACATTTCTATTTCTGAACTTTGTCTAAAATCCGACAAAGCTGCAAAAAAAGAATTGTCTGAAGCGTTACCAATGATAAAAGGCATGACTTTCCAGCCTCTGTAAACGAGCTTTTTCTGCTCGTCGTCAAATGAATCGACCGTCGTTGACAAATCAGAACCACCGCCACCGCCACCGCCACCGCCATCGACGGCGGAGAAGGGTTTGTGATCCTCCGCAGTCTTCTCAACCTCAAAGGGCTTTCTCTCCATGGTATCAATCTCTGTGTAGTTACAGAAAATGTCTTTGTTGTTATCTCTTCTCTCTCTGTGGCTGAGAATGGCTCTACTCTTCATCTCAACCTTCGCTCTATCGTCTTCTTTATATAGTGGTGGTGGATCCACAGACTTTGTATTGTCGGATTCTGTACAAAGAAAAAAAACAATTGTGAATTTGGGTGTGGAAGAAGATAGAGACATGTGTGAAAATTGAATGACTCAATTAAATATTCTTTGCTTACAAATTAAAACACTTTTTCATTTACTTGCAAATCTCTATGAGTGTGGGCTGAGTTACTGGTGTGGTCAGTGTTGGCCCATTTTTACACTATAATAAGTCAATTCTCGTTATTATTTTTTATTTTTTTTCACAATGTCAATTGTTTTAGATACTCTTCATTTCTTTTCTTTAAGTTGAGTTTATGTATACATTTTCAAGATTTTTAATTTCAGAATTCATACAATCAAGTGAAAATAAAAGTTTTAAAGAAGAAATATAGATTCATCCAATCTAAAGTTTTTGAGTTATCTAGTAAGTAAGTCGATTGTTTCTTATTTTCTAATAAAGTTGCAATTAAATCGCGCATCTTCGAAATCGATCCTTTGATCTACAAGTGTAGAAGCATTAATCAACCTTTAATCGACCACTTAAAAATTGAGGCTTCCACCGTCTATAATACAATCTTATTAGTTATATTATTTATTTATAGAGGTAAATAGATAGAGTTAATTATCAACGAAGTGTTGGTCCAATGGTAAAAACCTCTCTATTAAAAGAGGAGGTCACAGGTTCGAGTTGCGTTGAGAGAGATTGACTCGTCAAAAATGAATATCTTACGTGGTTTGATCCCAAAAAAAGATAAATTTAATTAGTTAAATATGGCTTTTTAGTAGGGTTTAAAAAAAATTTTATATTAAAAAAACAATTAATAACTCATTAGTATCACATAAGATTCCCTTCATAGATGTTATTGATTATATGTTAAGGCAGACAAATGACAGATGGTCCACTTAATTTACTTCACATTTATTGGGGTTACATATATGATTGCAATGTTTTGCATATATGTGAATTTTGATAGTTGTTCACAAAAATCTCTAGTTTAGTCGAAAACCTATATACAAAGTAAAATGTTTATTAAATTTTGAATGAAGCAGCCGACAAAAAAAAAATCGTACGAAACGGTTTGTTAAATGAACGAGTAGATAAATGAACGGTTTGGGTTCACAGATTCTTAATAAAGTTCAGATAAATGGATAAAATAACTTATATCTTGCCGACAAGAAAAAAAACATATATCTCAAAATTATAAAATTTGTACGAGCAAGTGTGGCAATGATCCGTGTACATTATAGAGTCCTCGTTGACAAAAAAAAACGTTATTAGCTCTTACGTATTAAGACAGCCAAATAAGTCAAAAATACTGCCGCTGTTATCTTCGTCTTCCATTAGGTTTGACTAGAAAAGATTCTCATGTCCAATTTTTTTTTTGTTAATTAAGAAATAACTCTCAGGTTTTAATTGATTCAAACTAATCTTTTAAGTGAGAGTAGTTCACAGATAGATTCTTTCCGGATTTACAAATGAACCGAAAGCAAGGATCCACATCCGTGTGAGGTGTCCATAGACAAACGTGATGTAGTTCCTTTTGGCAGAGTTCGAATTCGCATGGTGTTTGCTGTAAGACTGGAAAATCCGAATTGAAAATCACGATAAAAAACGGTGTTAGACAATGATTAAGGAAAAAAATTTCGTGAAGACGAGAATAATCTCTTTCCTTAATTCATGAAATCTCCCGCAGTGTGGCGGTCTATGAGATTCTGAATCTCATGATATAATCACGATAAACTATGATCGCAACACTTGAAAATAGAATCTACGAACTATCAACTACGTTATACTTTCGAGACACTTACGTTTTAGAAGAAGAAGATGGAGAGATTGCTGGAGTTGTTTGTTTTGTTTTTTTCTAGAAAAGATCCTACTCTCAATTAAGATCAGAAACGTCCTTTTTAAGAGAACGTTTTCTCCATCCATGATTTGAGGAAGAAGTGGGATAACGATCCCATGAGATGTGGAGCACGTTCAACGTGCAGGAGAAAAAAATGTACAGAATATTCCTTCGGTGGAATATGCCTTCGCATAACCGGTCCGATTCGTAAACGGTTCGATTCGGTTTTTCAATCTCATTAATTTCCACTAGGCCCAATGGGCTTATTTCTCATTCACAACAAAACCAATTTTCGATATAATACAAATGGATCAATTAGCCCATTTTGTTTATTCAAATAATTGTTCTAATAATCCCTCACATGAATATAATTGACTCTAAACATATGAAGACTCGAAAGACTCGACTGACATTACGGACTAGACTAACTTGACTGACTAGACAGAAGGACATTTCGAGAGTATATGCGAAAATTCACTATGTCTGAGTAAGTAGCATCTTTCAGCCTTGAATCACTCATTGTTAATATTTGTCGGGTTTACTTGGCTAGCAGGCGAACATGATGTCTTGAACCACCAGATTATGGTGTAAATCGAGACAACGGTTATAACCCAGCTTCATTTCTCGTAGAACTTAGTTCTCTAATGCGTTCATTTTGGTCGTGACCTTGCTTGGTATTTCGTGAGTGAACTTAGAGAATATAACATTTCCTTCATTCTCCTAGAAACAACCCCATTTCACACTCACTATGTGATCTGCCATAAGCTTGTTTTTCAGAAGCATCATGTAATTCTCTACTTTACAAAGTTATGGAATCATTAAAAGCTAACGCTTAACCTTAACACGTACAAGTAACACTATTTATCATCCTAGAAACTGGGTAGAGATTTTAGTCTCACAGTGCTCTTAGCAGAATTAATTTGATTTAATTGTCTACTTCTTGGGATCTCTAGTCACGTAAGTGGGGTTTCCATCAAACTCATTCTTTCAGTCACAGGCTTTAAATCCATTCCTCTTGATGGTTTTATAATTTGATCTCACGATAAACCTTAGTAAATGGATCCGCTAGGTTATCAGCCGATCTAATGTAATCCAATGCGATTACATCGCTTGAGATCAATTGTCTAATCAATTTATGTCGTCTTCTGATATGACGAGATTTACCATTATAGAGATTACTTCGTGCCCGGACAATAGTCGATTGACTATCACAGTGTACACGTAATGTCGGGACAGGTTTCTTCCACATCGTAATATCTTCCAAAAAATTTGAAGCCACTCTGCATTTGTTTAGTTGTGTCCAAAGCTATGAACTCAGATTCTATAGTGGATCTTGCTAATATGGTTTGTTTGGAAGATTTCTAGGATATTGCTGCACCGCCAAGTGTAAAGATATATCCACTTGTGGATTTTGAGTTTTGGGAGTCAGAAATTCAGTTTGTGTCATTGTATCCTTCCAAAGCTGTTGGTTCTTTACCATGGTGCAACCCAAAATCCTTAGTGTAACGTGCGTAGTTCAACACTCTGCTTATGGCTTTCCAGTGTTTATGTCCTGGATTACTGGTGTAGCGACTTAAAATGTTTACTGCGTGCGCTAAATCGGGTCTAGTACAATTTGTCAAGTACATCAAACTTCTGATCACTCTTGCAGACTCTACTTGTAGCACCGCTTCACCTGAATTCTTAGCCAGGTAAAGATGAGGGTCTACTGGAGTTTTTGAAATTCCTCTTGAGTAGCTTTTGAACCTATCAAGTATTTTTCAGCATAATGTGCTTGTGACAGAATGATTTCGTCAGAAGTTTAAGTAATCTTAATCCCAAGAATGACATATGTTATACCCATGTCTTTCATGTCAAATTTTCCACTAAGCATGTTCTTAATTTGTTGGATTATGTCCTTATTATTGCCAATAATGAGCATGTCATCTACATATAAACAAAAAAATATATACCCACTAGGAGTGCTTTTTATGTAGATGCACTTATCACATTCATTTATGCTGAAACTATTTGACATTATTAGATTGTCAATTTTTTCATGCCACTGTTTGGGAGCTTGCTTAAGTCCATACAATGATTTCACAAGTCTATTGACTTTGTGTTCTTGTCCTAGGACTATGAATCCTTCGGGTTATTTCATATATATCTCCTCTTCCAATTCACCATTTAGAAAGGCAGTTTTGACATGCATTTGAGGAATTTCTAGGTCTCTTAATGCTGCAATTCCTATTAGCATTGTGATTAAAGTAATTTTCATTACCGGAGAATATGTGTCAAAGAAGCCTTAACCTTCTTTTTGTCGAAATCCTTGCACCACATGTTTTGCCTTGCACTTATCGACTGAACCATATGTTTTCAGTTTGGTTTTGAAGATCCATTGACACCCTAATGCCTTAGAACCTTGAGGTAAGCCAGTGATCTCCCATGTATGATTTTGCATAATGGAGTCGATCTCACTGTTCACGGCTTCCTTCTAGTAAGGTGCATCTAGTGTAGACATGGCTTTAGTATATGTTCTTGGTTCATTCTCCAAAATAAGAACCATCGAGAAATCTTCGCCAAAATTTTTTTTATTACAAGCTATTTTGCTTCGTCTAGGTTCATCTTCGACTTCTTCTGCTTCACTTATCAAAGTTCCAGAAGTACTTGCCCCATTAGTGAGGAGGTTTGCATCTCTCTCTTCCGTTTCCGCTTTGGATTTAATTTATCCTTATACGGAAAAATATTTTCGAAGAAAGATGCATTTCTTGATTCCATAATTGTATTAATACGAATATCAGGTATATCTGATTTGTGAACCAGAAACCTATAAGCACTATTGTTGTCTGCATATCCAATAAAAATACAATCAACTGTCTTTGGTCCCATTGTGACCTTTTTAGGAGGTGGCACATCCACTTTTACCAGGCACCCCGACACTCTGAGGTACTTGTACGAAGGTATTGTACCTTTCCAGAGTTCATATGGTGTCTTGCCAGCGACTTTGTGCTGTATTTTATTGAGAATATAATTTGTGGTGAGGAGCGCCTCCCCTCACAGGTTTTGGGGTAACCCTGAGTCTTGCAACAATGCATTCATAATTTTTTTTAAAGTTTGATTTTTTTCGTTCCGCAACTCCGTTAGATATCGGTGAGTAGGGAGTGATTGTTTGATGGATAATGTCTTTTTCTTGAAAGAAAGCATTAAATGGGTCATCATATTCACCTCCTCTATCACTTTTTATTGTGGGTTAAAATCTCAAATACTCTTAAATGTTGAAAATGAGTCTACTATACTCCTCATTAATCTACATACTCCTCTACTCTTAATGAATTAATAGAAATTCGATTTTGCCCTTCGATTTTTTTTAAAAATTTCAAATTTCAAATTTCAAATTTTAATTTCGAATTTCAATTTCGAATTTCAATTTCGAATTTTAAATTTCAAATTAAATTATCGAGGTACAACTGGTCCAATTATACGTAGTTATACTGGGTAAATGGTACAACTTGGTCCAACTCTGTGTAATTATACTGGGTTATCCCAAGACAGTTTTACCAAGTTGTACAACATGAATTGTGCCACTTGGTATAATTGTTTATAAATGGTACAACCAACATGAATTTACAGACAGTTATACCGAGTTGTACAATTAATGTTGTACAACTTGGTAAAACTGTTTATGAGTTTCGTAGTTATACCCAGAAGAAGAATGATTTGCAGGAAGAATAAGTTTAAACCCAGAAAGTAGCCATGACGAATTTTACTCTCTCTCCATGGAACACAAAGAAATCGATTACCAGAATTAGAAGAGGATTTCAGAAACCCTCACCCAAAGATGATGAATCGAAATGACAAAGAACCCAAAGATGATGAATCGAAATGAAGAAGAAGAAGATCTCAGAGGAAGAAGAAGAGAAGAAGCATAAAGAGAAAATGAAAAACCAA
>OVAN01016243.1:0-10729 GCA_900406275.1 Anastatica hierochuntica
AATTTTAAAGCTTCGTTGCCTTTTGTTTCCTTTAAACAACCGCGCAACAGTCATCCACGATAACATATAAGGGTCCCATGTATCTCCAAGAGGTTTCTAGCATCTGAGAATCTTTTCTGTTGTGTCTTCAACCGTGCTCATGCCTGTTCATAAAATCAACATGTAGCAAGAAAAGAAAAGCTTATTTAGAACATGTTCTAACCTCTCGTTCGTATTTTCTAAGTTGTCCTCTCTTCTTCTTAGCCGATGTTTCACCAGACAGAGGAGGAGCAACCGTCGGTGAAGAATCTGTAGGAGAAAATTCAACAGGTAAAGAAGGAGGCACGAATCCAGTCGAAGGATTTGGATTCGTGTTTGACCTGAATGGCCGGTTGAAGAGGAGGATAACGCGCAGACATGATGATTGATGATTTGTGGAGGCTAGAGTTTAAAGTTCCTTTTAAGGGTGTGACATTCGACAGTTAGTGAAGAGAAGTTGGAGAGGCGATGTAGTGAATGAGGCATATGTTGCCAAATTAATAACCTAAAACGGGAGGGAGTTGAAAGGGTCGGGAATGGATGAAGAGATACGACAACTATGAGACGACGGAAGACTACGAGGAGAGTGAAGCGTCGGAGGCGAAAGAGATGTTAGGGTTGGAGGGTGAAGACCTTCCTTTGGAGAGGTGGGCTTCTTTCGCGCATGCCCAATTAGAAATGAGCTAATGTGCTGCATTTCGTCTAACCAAGAGATGTGTGGCGGACCCTATAGAGCTTATGTGACAAGAGGAGGAGCTTTCTCCGAAATAGCATATGTGGAGCGTTGTAGGTTGAAAATGATCTATTTTTAATTAGTTAGATACTAGGGGAATATTCGCGTTACGCGCGGATTACCATCTTTGTAAATTTATGTGAAAATTATAGTAGCAAAAGCTGAGTTGGTGTCCTCCAAACTCATTATCAAAAGATAATACTGCACTCGGATGATAAGAGTATTCTTGTCCGAAACTATCAGAGGTTAACTTATACACACCATTAGAATAAGTACTATTTTTCATTAACAAAATCTCAAACTTGTTGAAATTTTCAAAGGCACATTATAAGCTATCGTTAATAAACCAAAAAGCAAATTATGTAGACACATGTAGTCGACACAATTTAAAATTTACACACAATAAATAGATCTTATTCCACAAACCAAATATATGATATGTAATGCTACATGGGGCTCGTCTTCTATGTTATTAGTATTAATTAATGAAGTGAAATGACTTAAATACCTTGAAAATTCATATTTAAACTTATACTACTTAGGAATTGCTTGTCACATGGTTTATTCTCCTCTGAACGTTTTTTTCAAATAGAGAACACTAATTTTGTAACCTAAGAAATTTCTAGAATTATTAATAATATAACTATAATAAAAGGTATACATTATAATTCTCATTGACTTTTGCATAACACAAAAGATTTAACTTAGGAGATGTTTATCGTTGTCTTCAAATTAAATTCTCATTGTCTCCTCAAAGTGTTTTTCCACAGTGGAAGCAAATTTTAATATCATGTTACGGGGTCAACCAAACATGATATCTTTGTGTTTGCTTCATCAACTAAGAACGTCGTCTCTAGAATCCTAACAACACCTCTCTAACGATGTACAAAACTAATGACCTTTCGTGCTCGACATGTCAAATATTTGTGTTGTGCTTCACGGTGTGGCTCTCACCTGAGAGGGCTCCATCTCCTTTGCTGCTTGGATTGTCATCTCCCTAGCCACGCATGCGGTTGCTGGCAGAGAAATTGATACATATTTTAACTGTTAAAAGCTGCAGCCCTGAGTTACCTGAAAGTAACAGACCAACGAAGAAGACAACTTACAACACCAAAATGTTCTTGTCGGCATATGTGACGAAGTTAGTATGGGAGTATCATACTCTGGCTCCATAAAACCAGCAAAGTTATTACACATTTACACCCAAAAAAGTAACATGTTCTTTCACCTTCCAGGGGAGTCTCTTATCCACATAGATCATGCAAGAAGTGGTCCTAGAGTGATTTAGAATTATTTTGTAAAAAATTTACTACAATGTCTAAAACATTAATGTTTTCAAATGCACGTTTATAATATGATAATCCCTTATAACTAGACATCAAAGGGAAACAAAATGATAGACTGAAAATAAACAGAGGAAAGACACCTCAAAATCCTCAGCCATGCAGGACCTTGAAATGACTTTGAAGAAGTTCTGTTAGCTTTGTCAATACTTGTCTTCAAACTTGAGGCAACTCAAGTCTACACCATTCACACACCAAAAAAAGTTGCATAAGGAAATTGAGAAAAGAAGCTACTTTATTCAAGATGTTAAGAAGTTCATCTTTCAAGAAACAAAATAGAGTAATTATCTTACCATTTTATCGAATTCATAATATAATAGCGAAGTTATAATTTTACAAACATCTCAGGCAACAAAACAAAAAGGCTGGTTTTCTACTTTAAACACAACATCATCTCAGAGAGCATAAAGATGAATTAGAGAAGTTTACCTTCAACCTATATTTGTAAACTGAAGCACACTCCACCAACTGCAAGTTCCAGTGATAACATTATAAGGAAAACATGCACCACAAGTTCCAGTGATAACATTTTCCAATTGCCACCGAGATATCTGCAGAGTTCAATATAAAAAATTATTTTAAAGTGAAAAGAAAACCGATGTTTGATTGTTTTAGTTCACAAATTTTGAATGGAACATATCCCTAAGAGGTTTCTTCTCATCAGAGAAAGAGAGAGATCTGTGTTATGATGTATATAATCACTGCTACAATCTATATGGGACTCCTCCTACAACTGGTTAAAAGATCCGTGCGAATTATGGTAAAAGTATTAAAGAAAAAGAAATACGATAAGGTAACAAAGGCTAATGTTGTAACCTTATATCGAACTCCTCTGACTTACCATAGATTACAGCAGTCATCCAAACTCGCCTTTCCCAAGAATGTTCTAGCGAGCAAAGCCTTGCTTTAAATTTTTGAGCTCTTCATAACTGAAATGCGTCTGGCCACTTCCTATGATCGCAGAGTCGGGCGTGCCACTGGATTGCCTTTGACGATGACCTTTTTAGGATCTTGTAGCTATTTCCCATAGAGGAAAATTGTTGTGAATTGTAGCCTGAACCACCAGAGCAACCTTTAGCAGGATTTTGACCGTATAAGAATCCATCTACAACATAAGCAAAATGAATCAAGGTGTGGTTATTTTGTTATACAATAACTATTTCATGGGAGGCTATTAGCTCTGCTTCTTCCCAAGGTTTCATTATATCTTTTTGCCAAGTTTGTCTTCATGTTAGGAAAACCTAACATCAATCACATATCCTTAACGCAGACTTCCTTAATCAAATGCAACAGAACTTTATACCTTTGTGATGGATTGGAGGCAATGTACATGAGCCGGTAAGTGTGAAATCCATTAGAGTAATAAGGATAGCCACTGAGAGTGACCTGAACACATGTTGTTCTCAAGAACCTATCACTTGGAAACGCATATGCTCATAGCTCACAATAGCTTTGTTCGATCACGATCGGTAGAAATGTAGTCACACACAACTTCATATTTTTCTTATGAGTTTGAATTTTGTGTGTGTGTGTGTTTTGCTTCCTCTATTCTTCTTCGTCGTGTCGTCTTCTTCATCATCATTTTCTCTGTAGCTCTTTCACAGTCATTTCTTCATCTCACGGCGAGAGACAAAAGAAGGCGATATCAGAGAAGAAATAAATCAAATTTTTCAGAAGATAATAACACAAAGAAAATCTAAAAACGCCAAGAGACGTTTACATGCTGTTTACATGCTTATATGTATAAACGTTTACTTACATACCTTAGCTCTTGTGAGTATGAAATTTTCTCGGATTTTCCCGAGATCATTTGACAGAGAAACAGAAATCTAATACATCAAGACGACGACACAGAGACTCTTGCGTTGTGACTTGATTTGGTTCCGTCGAAGGTTCGATTCTTTACATTTGACTCTCGTTGATCTATGGTAGAGAGGTTTTGTATTTTTAGCAATTTCTCATACCCGATCCGGACATCGACCCGAAAACTTTTCGGGTCACCGAGTCTTCAGATCAACCCGGGCTAACCACGGGCTAATTAGTTAATAATTATCTTAGTTTTTACTATATTATAGATTTTTTATGAGTAGGTAACTAATTATTTTTTTATATATATATATGAGATTGTTATTAACAATAAAATACAATGTGGCAAAGTGGTTATGCCTTCCCAAAAGTTAGGAAACAACTTGGGTTTGAATCTTCATACTTACTATTTCTTTGAAATTTTATTTAACTGCGGTCCTGGGTTGGTCCGGGTCTCCGGTTTTCTGGATTTTACCGGTCTAACTACAAACCAGATATTAAATGAAACGTGGACTGGGAATGTCACCGGATCGCGGTTCACCTGGTCGGACCGGCCGGTCTAGTCCGGGTTTCAAAACATTGATTTTTAGTGAGCGATGCAATTAGCTATGAAGAAATTGGAATGTGCTTCAGATTAAGTAATTTTTAAAGAGAAAGTGTTAGTATGACCTCCAATCCAAAAAGTGCCAATTTAACTTTGTTATAAAAATTACTTTTGTTTTTATTTATTTTTAAAAGAAAAATAGGTAAGTTATTTTGTTGTCCTTAGTGAAATCGAAAAATTACATGACCCAATCACTCAATTTCGGGTCACCCACCCGAACCCAATAATATCTCTCATTAAAAAAAATAAAACACAAAAGAAAAATTAAAACATCACAATTTAGGGTTTCACAAAAGAAATAAAAAAATTCTCCCCTTTGCGATTTGAAGTTTCGCATCTTCTTCTTCTTCGATCCTCTTCTTCTTCGATCCTCTTCGTCTTCTTCTTTGATTCTCTTCTTCTTCTGTTTCACTTCCCTTCTTCTCCGACTGTAAAGAGACATATCAAGAAGAAACATCAAAGCTTCTAGAAGATTCAAACCATTAACCAAGAAGAAACATTAAAGCTTCTCTGAATGTCTTCGCCTCCATCGTCTCCGGTTACTTCGCCGCCGTCTACGCCTGCACCATTGTCGTCTACGCCTACGTCGTCGCCGTCTACACCGTTACCTCATACTCTATCTCTGACTCACGACAATATCTTCTCTTTCCAACTCTTAGATTTTCAAAAGCAAACTCATCTCGGTAACATTAATCTCCTTAGTGATCTTTGTGTTTGCTATTCAATTTGTCGTTTTTGTGAATTTGGATATGATTTCTTTCGATTGAGGAAAGGAATGGGTTCGGTTTGTTGGGTTGTGGCACTAATCGAGTTTAGTGTTGTTGGGTTGTTGTACTTACAGTTTTGGCAGATTGAAGAAGTGAAGAAGATGCCACCAAAAACTAAAAAACCGACATTTCCTCGTGTAAACCAAAACCGCCGGCGAGACCAGTCCACCTCCTCCCCCTGTTCGTCGCTCTATGCGTCGAGACCAATCCATTTTGGGTTCCTCATCATTGAAGTCATAGGTTTGTCTCTCTGAAACTCAACATAACTTTTTGTTTCAGGTCATAGTAACACAGATTGGAGTCATGGGAACTATATTACACGCAAGGTCTCTAATTTAAAAGAAAATAATGCTATTGTTTATCATTTTATGGATTTTTGAGGAGTGAAATTGATAGATCTTTATTTGATCATCAATCTCTTGTTTTGGTCGATAAATTTAGAATATTTGATTTGAGTTACGCCCAAAATGATGATTTTCTTTGTTGCACTATATTGTAGACATTGTCTGTGATTAAAATTGTATATGATTCTTCTTGAGTAATGAAATTGAGTTGTTGATTTGTTTGAGTCTCTCATTTTGCTTATCAATTCATGACAGTTCTCTTGCTCTTGAAGAATCTCTTCCACATCTCCCTCCTTTCCACGAGCTCTTCTTCATCATCGGGACAAGAATTGTTAGGAAGTCATGTATTTGTCAATGTTTATAATATATTGCTTTTGGTTTGTGTTGTTGATATTAGGTACCGCTGTTATTTTGTTTTTTTTTTGCCGACCAAACAATAATCAGAAAGTCACTCATGTGCTAGTTGCCCAGCTCGGAGGAACATATTCTACATATTTATAATTAGAAAGGAGAGTTCGGGAGCCTCGATCCATATAGTCCGCTTGAGCATTTGCCGTGCGCGGAATTGTTGACAATGAAAACCCCGGAAGTTGATCCCGAAGGAGCTGGAATTCGTGAATGCTCGTAAGAAAAGCTGGCCAGTCATCAGGATGCTGTAAAATGTTGAAGAGCTCTGCACAATCTGTCTCATAATTCTGGCATTCGATCCTCCGGACCTTCAATTCCTGCATAGCCCATAATAATGCTTCGACCTCTGCGTGCAACGGAGACAAACTCCGCCGGACACTTCGGGCCCCTAAAAGAATTACTTTTTTTCCCCCATCATAACATACCCACCCGAATCCAGAATTTGGCTCAGATTGTTTCCATGAACCATCTACACGGCAGACTACCCCTAGAGGTCTGCCAGTCTCTTGGGTCAACCGTTCATTGTCCGATGGTAGGGTGGCCTGCGCCTCTTCCCAGGTGATCAGGTCAGTTTCCGCATCTCGCAAAATGTCATCCACGTCTATCTGGATTCCTTGGAAAACCTTTTTATTCCTTGCTTTCCAAATGTACCATAATACCCATGGATAAAGATCAGTACCCCTATCATGAGTCCGGATCGATTTCCGCCAGAATAGAAAATCTAAGTTTGTATATATAGAACACGTGGGAAAGATCTCCGGTGATGTCGGATCCTTAAAAGAATCCCATATTCGCAAAATTGGTTCGCACTCGAAGAAAACATGATTAATGGTCTACAGAGCACTTCCACACCGCTGACACATTGTGTCGCACTGCACACCCCGCTTTGTGATCTCTGACGCCACTGCCAAGCTCCTTGTGGCAATTTGCCAAACGAAGTGTTGAATCTTAAGTGGACAATTCAATTTTCATGCAAATGCCTTCAAAACTTCTAGCTCTGGCCCCCAACCATTGTTATTTATCTGATGTATCTCCAAGGAGTTAAGAAGCTTGTAACCGGATTTAACCGTGTAACTTCCGGACTTTGTATAGTGCCACACCAAGCCATCCAAAATAGTAGTGCGACTTGGTTGGATCCCCCTGATTAACTCTACATCCTCAGGATCTATAAACTCTTGTAGAATTGGGAGATGTCATTCTCTCGTTGTGGGATCAATTAAGTGTTGGACCTGTAATCGAGGGTGCCATGCCCTACCACGCCCTCTCGCGGGTCTTGGGTGAAGATCAGGAATCCATGGATCATTCCATACTGATGTATGAATCCCGGAACCTATCCGGATTCTAACCCTTTCCTTAAGCAGCGATTGGGTTGAATAAATACTTACGCTGTTATTTTGTTTATGAGTGAAAAATTAATTATTCTAAGGCTTACGGTATGTGAAAATTAATTAGTTTTTGTTGATGGAAATTATTTAGAAGTATATATTCATGAAAAAATATTTATGTGTAGAAGCTTGATTTGAATATTTATGTATGAATCCGCAGGTTTTAGTTTATAATTAACCTTGAACCTGCACTAAGTTTGAGCGGAAAACTGGTATTATTTGGTACAACTTTATCGTACTACTAGTATTATTGGTAGAAGTAGATTATTCTGGAAGTGAATAGCTACAAAGAAAATAAAATTTTAAAAATAATTAAAATAACTAAAAATTAAATGGGAATAAATTTAAATTACTATTCATAAAAATATTTAAAAAACTGAAAGATTTCATTTAATTAATTAAAATAATTTTTCAAAAAATTTTACAAATCTGTAAAATAAAAAAAGTCAAACATTAAAAAACAACTTTAAAAAATAATAATTGAAAATTAAATGGAAATAAATTTAAATTTTTAAAAAAGTTTAAATAACTAATACTATTTTAATTCATAAAAACATTAGGAAAAAATGAAATAATTCGTTTAATTAACTAAAATTAAATCTACAAAAATTTATGTCAAAAATATAAGTTTAAGAAATTAAAATAAGTTTAAACTAAATTAAAATTAACAAAAAATAATAACAAAATTAACTCTAATAAATTCACTTGTTTAAATAATAATGATAAATTAATTATTTAACACGTGTGTCAACAAAAGTTGTACATAGTTGTACCAAGTGTACCTAAAAATAAATTAAAAAATAATCTATTTAACACGTAGGGCCGACAAAAAACACAAGGTGCCGAAAAATGAATAAATTATCAATTTAACTAACACATGGCGCCGACAAATTTTCAAATAGTTGTACCCAAGTTTCGAGTTGTACCGACGTGTACATACTTTTATTTTGACAGTTTTTACTTGTAATTAGTTATACCCTATACCAAATTAATATTTTTTAGTTGTACTTATGAAGTTATGTACTTAAATGCATTTAACATATTTTTTATATGATAATATATGTAAAAGTATGTGGTTTGATCATTTTTCATAAGAATGAGCCAAGATTCACAAACTAACCATAAAAGTATAAGGTATATGATGCAAAATAAATTTTTGATGTAACTAATATCCAAAAAATACTTTTTACTAAATCAACTATCTTACCCAACAATAAAGAATATATTTGGGTAATATATAAAACGGTTTTGTTACTAAAATCCAACAAACTACGAGAATGAATATATTTGAGTAATATATATGTCATTTAGAACAATACTAATTTGTCTACAAATTATTTGAAGTTGATAACAAATAATTTAAAATTTTTGTAGTTTTTTCACAATTGAATGTTATTATTTTTGATCGACCAATAATCGATTGGTTAGGCTTTTACAGATCCAAATAGTTCGTTCAGTTCGATTTTAAACTCAATTGAACTTATGGTCCAATTTATGTTACATATCAATTTATTTAATTAAATGATAATACAAATGGACCAAGTGGTATGTCCATTTTCCTACAAATATAACCGAAATTAACAAAGTAACTCATATAAGTATAAGGTATATGATGTGTGATATATATTGTTGTTGAAGCTAGTTAACAAAAAGATGAATATATATGCCTAACATCAAATATTAGTTTTTTGTAACATTTATTGTTTGTTTATTATTTCAAATGACTGAAGGTATAATCAAATATTTATGAAAAATAAAAAAAAATTATAAAGTAGTTGTAAAAAATGCAAATTCAGTTGTACCAGTAGTACAAAACAGAAACACATAACCAAAACAACAAATTTGTCTAATAGCCAATAACTTAGTAATTACACATTGCAAATCCAGTCATACCAGTAATACAAAAACACAAACACATAAAAACAATTTACAAAAGTCGTCTAAGGGTTAAAGCTTTGGTTGTACTTGTACTTGTCCTCGAGCACGTATGTATCTTATTGTAAGTTCTAACCGAGAAACAATTAGAATATTTAAGCTTCGCAACGCATAAAGACCAGTTACATTCACTCTCTTTGTAAGTATTACATAAAAGTTGTACCAGTTGTACTAGTTAGACAATTTTACCAGTTGTTCATTGACGAACATTACTTTATCTCGTTTCAGCTACCATTAAGTCTATCTAATCAGTGTAAACTAACAAAATAAGTTTTATAAGTACATATACGTTTGGTTATTCAACGCTTTATTAAATCTGACCAACAACTTCAACTAAAATCCCCCACGTTGTTGACTAACATCAAATAACTAAGACAGAGATAAGAAAAGCTTTAGAGAAACGGTAAAAGAAAAATAACCTGAAAACAAAGCGGACCAAACAAACATTTGGCAAGGAGAACTTTTCTAATATTTTTGCTCTAAAATTCCAGATTCCAGATCTAGAGAGAGAGAGAATGTGAGCTTGATAAGGAAGAAAGATGAATGAGAAGAGAGGAAAGTAAATGCTAACTAAAAAAAGAAAGATGAAAGAGAGGAGAGAAAAATTAATTTTTTTCAACTACTATCACATTTCTCTTTCCTCATAGGTCCACTCCTTTTTTAATTCTTTTAAACTAATTAAATTTAGTTCAATCAACTCCCACGTTTACTCTTTCTTCTTTTTTTAATCAACTTAACTTTTACAAAATATTTCGATATTTTATTAGTTTTTCCGAAGGTAAAATAGTCATCACAAAAAAATCAATAAAAGAGAAGGTCATGTGAATTAAACTTGTCCATGTAACATTCTATTTTTATTTGGAGGTCATATTAGCATTTCCTCCAATTTTTAATTTAAATAAATCAGTAGAGGAAGCGTTAGATTTCATCAGTAGTGTTAATGCTTCATCGATGGCAGAAGAAACCTTTAAAGATAAAAAATGCGTAATGGAAAACTTGGGATAAAGCAATCGTGATCTCGCGAATAAAATGTGGTACTAAACATTAAAGCCACGTGAATGATTTTCTTTTACTGTGTTTTTTGTGCAATTTTTTCTTTTATTGTTTATAAGGAAAGAAGGGAGGTTGACATATCCTCTTAGTATTTCTCATTTTGCTTAGGTGTATAATCTAAGAGGTCACTATCTTCTCCTTTTATATAGTTAGACTAGAAGATAGTTCCGTCCGTAGCGCGTGTGTGTTATATATTTTGTTATTGTCAACAACGTTGTACAATTTCTTGTGCTGTTCTTATTTTTCTATCTACCTTCTTTTCTTATATATGTAACATTACATAAGAGTATATATATATATATATATATATATATATATATATATATATATATA
>OVAN01016244.1:0-10728 GCA_900406275.1 Anastatica hierochuntica
AATTCAGTTTCATGCATTACGAACAATCATAGACGAAGATCCATTAGATTCAATCCCTAATCATGCAATTCTATATCAACAACTCATGAATGCCTATGTGAGAATCCCTAAACCCAACAAACAGACTACTCACTCATGGAAATAGCAAAAACACAGATCAAATTCATGAGAGACATGATTGTATTAAGCATAAACAAAAGTAAATAGTGTTCTGAAGACTTCTCGATTGAAGAACAAAAATACTTCTTCTCCCTAGGTTACAAATCTCTCTCAAGCTCTCTAAAAGTCTCCAAAAGTGCATTATGATAAGGAAAACACTAGCTTAGGTCTTTTTGTTGTAATCCGGTTTGAAATAAGTTCGGTCTAGTTCTTCGTAAAATCGGTTCGCAGATCGGGACAGGGATTGATCGATCCAAACAAGGATCGGTCGATCTGTATCCAAAATTCTGTGTATTTTCCAGCTTTGAACAAACACTTTCTTCGACGCTTGAAATCCATCAATAATGCGTTTTTCGCACATTCAAGCTCGAATTCTGTAAAAATAACAAAGAACACAAATCTGCGCCAAAACAATCCGAATACATACTAAAAACCTTAGATCTCGTGTGAAAACCGTAGTAAAAACTACTAAAATACTGACACATCAAATATACATCATTATCTGGTAATTTAAATAGTAAAAAGAAGAAACAGGCGGCGGTCAGCTGGCTTCCGCATTCCGGCTATGCAAGGTCATCCGGCTTCCTACTTCCGGCTATGCAAGGTCATCCGGCTTCCTACTTCCGGCTATGCAACGTCGTCTGGCTTCTTGCTTCTGGGCATTCCCCTGCTTTGAGGTCTTACTGCTGAACTCCATCTAAGCCTAGGGGAATTCTCATTGCCTAAATTACTCCCAACAGGCGTTGTTGCTAATCCGTTTAGTGATCATGAAAAGACCATCAATCCTCGGCTTCAATTTCGATTTCCTTTCATTCGGAAACCTCTCCTTTCGCAAGTGCATCCGAACTTGATCTCCCACATTGAAAATCAATTGATGTCTCCCCTTTTTTTCTTGTTTCTCATACAACTTTGTTTTCTCCTCGATGTTCTTTCTACCTTGGCATGAATTTCTTTCACCATTTCTGCTTTCTTTTTCCCATCAACATTAATTCTTTCACTCAAAGGTAAAGACATTAGATCCAAAGATGAGGTGGGATTGAACCCGTAAACAATCTCAAATGGTGAATACTTAGAAGCAGAATGCATAGTATGATTATAAGCAAATTCATCATATGGCAAACATTCTTCCCAATTTTTCAGATTCCTTTTAATCAATGCACACAACAAAGTTCCTAAGGTTTTATTAACAACCACGGTTTGCCCATCAGTTTGCGGATAACAAGTAGTTGAGAATAAAAGCTTAGTTCCTAACTTAGACCAAAGAGTTTTTCAGAAATAACTAAGAAACTTAGTATCTCCATCCGAAACTATAGTCCTATGCATCCCATGCAGATGTACTACTTCCTTAAAGAACAAATTCACAACATATAATGCATCATCAGTTTTATGGCATGCGATAAAATGAGCCATCTTGGAAAATCTATCAACAACCATGATATCTCAGGTTTTAACCCTTAAATCACACTGCAAGTGCACAGCAAATCGCAATAGTATTTCAGGGATTGAATCCACAAAGACCAAGATACACACTAGGATTCTTAGTTTCAGATCAAGCTAGAAGACAAAAAATGGTTGTTTGTTGTTTTTGAATGCAAAACTAAATAGAGCGAATGTTAAAAACGATGTAATCAATGAGACAAAGTCAGGCAATAGGGAAATTCGCAGGAAATCAGATCATGAATGCGGAAAATTATCAGAGAATCAATTAAGCATCATTCTAGAACTCAAAATACAGTTGTATAATTTTTTCACTCTCATGGCTCCAATTACTATGTTTAACAACCTAATAGACTAACTCTAGTTGAATTCAGGAAGTCAAACATGCATTAAGTTCAGGTTTTGATTTGTTCACAAAGCACCTTAACATCAACTCTCGTTGGCTAAGGATACTTTGTTCACATGGATTATTTTCAAGCAATCAAATCAACTCTCGTTGTATTCAATTAACCTAAGATCATGAACAGGGTAGCTATTCAAGTTCATGTATTAAGAACAATCCAAGTGAAGAATTCGAAGGGAGATTTCCTAATAATGCAATCCTAATCATTCAATCTCATCAATTCCTTTGAAACCCTAAAACCTAACAATGGAACTACTCAGACATAATGGAAAGAAACGAAATCATAGATGAATTGAAAGACATAATGAAATTAAAAAGATAAACAGGGTTCAGAAAGCTTATCCAAAAGTCTGTGGATGTAGAGTTTCTTCTCCCCAAAGCATACAAAAGAAAAACTCAAAAGTCTGTGAAAACTCTAGTCTCATAACCTAATTTTCGTCCTAAAGTATTTACATAAGTTCCAGGGTCTTTACTGCAAAATCTAGAAATTCTTGGGCAAAAAGGAAATTTTCCGAAACTAGACAGCATGTGTTTACAAAAACGGCCATAACTTTTGATCGCACCGTTGGATTTTCTTCAAACCACCTCCATATGAAAGCTAACTCATGCGGCTACCATGTGTCAAAATTTCAGTTCGATCCAACGGTGGGAACCTTTTCACATAAGGCCAAACTTCTGATCCATCAGCAAAATTCTGCATCTTCATAAGTTTTTTTTTCCAAATTGCTTCATTTCTCTCCAAAGCACCTTAAAACCTGTAAAAACACCAAAAGACTCCAAAAAGTCTCAAAAAAACCAAAAATACCATTAGAAGTTAGAAAAAACCGAGATATCTCAAACCACAAAGATAGAATCTTTTCCCGCTTTAGTCCTAGGCAAGCCAACAACAAAGTTCATAGAGATATCATTCCAAGGATGAGTAGGAATGGGTAAAGGAGTGTAAAAACTATGAGGCTGGATTTTAGACTTAGCTTGTTTGCACGTGACACACCTTCCACACAATCGTTTAACATCTCGTTTCATGTTTGGCCAATAGAAATGATCCTGCAAAATTTTCATTGTCTTGGCAATTCCAAAATGCTCCATTAGACCTCCACCGTGTGCTTCTCTAATAAAAACATCTCGCAAAGAATAGTTAGGAACGCATAGACAGTTATCATAGAAAAGAAATCCATCGTGTCTAAAATAATGGCCAGTAGCAAATCTCTCACAAGCTTTATAATTATCTCGAAAATCGGAATCAGATTTATAAAGCTCTTTAAGTTGTTCAAATCCAAGCAGTTTAGCTTCAAGAGTGGAAACGAGAACATACATTCGTGATAGTGCATCAGCAACTATATTTTTCTTACCTTGTTTATACTTAATGACATATGGGAATGTCTCAATGAATTTGACCCACCTTGCATACCTTTTGCTGAGCTTATTCTGAACCTTTAAATACTTGAGAGGTTCATGATCAATATGAATAACAAACTTCTTTGGCCATAGATAATGCTGCCAAGTTTTCAAAGCACAAACTAAAGCGTAAAGCTCTTTGTCATCAGTGGCATGATTCATTATGGCTCCTCCAAGCTTATCACTAAAATAAGCTATGGGCTTTCTTTCCTGCATCAAAAAAACACCAATACCAATACCGGATGCATCACATTTGATTTCAAAAGTTTTCTAAAAATCTGGTAAGATTAAAAGGGGTGCATGAGTAAGCTTCTCTTGTAAGGATTGAAATGATGATTCTTGTGATTCTCTCCACTTGAATCCCACGTTTTTCTTTATAACTTCAGTGAGTGGAGCTGCGATGGTAGTAAAATCCTTCACAAAATGTCGATAAAATCTGGTAAGTCCACAGAAACTTCGTACTTCGCTCACAGATTTTGGACTTGGCCATTCTTGGATCACCTTGATTTTATCCTCATCTACTTTAACTCCATATGCACTCACAACAAAGCCTAAAAACACAAGGTTATTCGTACAAAAAGTACACTTCTTAAGGTTATCATAAAGCTTTTCCTCGCGAAGTACATTCAGAACTGAGCGAATGTGCTTGACATGCTCTTCGAGACCTTTGTTGTATATTAAGATGTCATCAAAAGAAACCACAACAAAAATTCCAATGAAGGCCCTAAGAACATGATTCATTAGGCGCATAAAAGTACTAGGGGCTCTAGTTAATCCAAATGGCATTACAAGCCATTCATATAATCCACGCTTGGTTTTAAACGCCGTTTTCCATTCGTCGCCTTCTTTCATCCTAATCTAATGATATCCACATTTAAGATAAATCTTAGAAAATATGTTAGAACCATATAACTCATCAAGCATATCATCCAAACGAGAAATAGGATGTCGGTACTTCACCGTGATATTGTTGATTGCGCGACAATCTACGCACATGCGCCAGCTGCAATCAAGTAACACGGGTACAACACATGAACTCATGCTTTCTCTGATATGACCCTTTGACATAAGTTCATCCACCTGCCTTTGTAACTCCTTAGTCTTCATGGGGTTAGTTCTATAGGATGGTCGGTTTGGAAGTGAGGTTCTGGGAATGAAATCGATTTGATATTCAATTCCTCTAATTGGTGGCAGCCCCTTGGGATGTTCCTCAGGGAAAGCATCCTTATAATCCTGCAATAAAGATGTCATCTCACTCGCCAGTACCGGTTCCAAGTTAGTTAAACTCGAAATAGCTTCTTTAAACACAAATAAGAGCATTGGTTGTTGAGTGTAAAGAGATTTCTTAATATCACCCGATTTGGCATAGAAATTAAATTGCTTAGTAGGATTCTGCTCGTCTTTTTTCTCCTTTTTCTTGAGTTGCAACTAATCTTGATACACTTTGTTTGGCGACAAAGGTAATAAGATGATTTTCCTGCCACTAAACTCAAAAGAATGCTTGTTAGTAAAACCGCCATGCATAACCTTACGATCAGATTGCCAAGGCCTTCCTAGAAGAATGTAGCCAGCTTCCATAGGTAGAACGTCACAAAGAATCTCATCCTTAAAATTTTGCAATGGTTATAGGAACCATTACTTGGTTGGTCACGTTCATCTCGTCATTCTCATTGAGCCATTGAAGCTTATAAGGCTTCGGATGCTTCTTAAATTTTAAGCCAAGCTTTCAAACCATGGTATCACTTGCGACATTAGTAAAGCTACTTCCATCAATGATGAGGCTACAAACTTTTCCTTGAACCAAACAGCGAGTATGGAAAAAGTTCTCTCTTTGTTCTTGCTCTTCGGCCTTGGTTTGCATATTTAGAGATCTCCTTGCAACCAATAAGTCCCCTTTGATTGGTTCTTCCTCATGCTCATCCTCCATATAAACTTATTCTTCTTCCTTGGTTTCCCACTCCTGATTGTCACGAAGAACCAAAGATTTCTTGTCAGTGCACTCACTTGCATAGTGACCTTTTCCGTGATATTGAAAACAATTAATATCTCGGGTCCTTGAAGTAGTAGCTATCTCTTTGCCTTTGTCTTTGATGAAAGCTGCTGGTTTTAGTTCTTTCTTAGGCGTGTGAATAGATTTGAGATCCTTTGGAAAGCTTGATTTCCCGTCCTTTAAGTAGTTCGTCTTTTCAGCCCCAAAACATGATTGGGATTGAGCCTTTCTCTTAAGTTGTTGCTCGACCAGAATTGCTTTGTGAAGCATCTCCTCCAAATCCACATAATGTTGCACCTCCATATTTTCTTGGATATCTCTATTCATTCCTCCCAAGAACCGAGACATTGTAGCTTCTCTATCCTCCGAAATATCAGCTTGTATCATAAGAAGCTCCATCTCTTGAAAATATTCATCAACTGATCGTTGTCCTTGATTGAGCTTTCTTAGTCTTTGATGAAGCTCTCGGTAGTAATGACTTGGAACAAACCGTCTACGCATTATCGTCTTCATTTCTTGCCAAGTTTCGACGGGGTTTTCTCCATTATGTCTTCTAGACATTACCAACTGATTCCACCAGCTCAATGCATAATCATAGAACTCCATAGCAACCACTTGAACCTTCTTGTGCTCTGGATAGTGTCGGCATTCAAAGAAAATCTTGATCTTCTTCTCCCATTTCACATATAAATCTGCATCAGCCTTGCCGTTAAATGGAGGAATTTAGAGTTTGAGACCAACACGTTCATCTCTTGGATTTTCTCGGTCTTCTTGCACACGTCTACACCTCCTTTAATTATTTATAGAGGAATTTTTGTGGACTTCATAGTAGTTATCGGTCTCCTCTAGATGAGTATTTTGTGGTTTCTCTTGATCACGGATTCCTCCTCTCAAACCACGAATTTCGTGCCTTATAACATCAGTTGTGGTTGCGGTATGCTGCTGGAATTCTTCTCTAAGACCATTGATTTTTGCATCTACTTTAGAGTCCATTAGCTTGTTCATATGAGAAGTAAGTGTTTCGACCAACAGCTTGTGTTCCGCACTGATTCCTTCCATGTTTATTCCCACCATGGCTACCTAAAACACACCAAACACACAGCCAGTAACTAGTTCTAACAAAAAAAAAATCAATTCAAAACATAACAGCTTCAGAACTCAATTAACAACTTATAACAATCTGAACAAAATTTCAGGAAATGTTGTCTTGATTTTAAAAGCCTAAGTACAATTATTTCGTGATTTAAGGATTAAGAACAATCAAAATTATGCTTTAGATCACGAAAAACACACACTCAAATTCACAGATTATCCTAAAACTCAGAACTGATCAGTTTTAATGTTTTAAGCAAAATCTGAATTTTAACTTGATTAAGAACACAATACTCAATCAGTTCGTGATCTAAGATGATTATCTAGATTGTAAAATTTCTCAACAATAAGCGCAAAACACAGAACTGAAAAATGGTAGAATTAAAATGGTTAATTTCTTCTAATAATATCGAAACAAAGAAATAAGCATAAGAAGCAGAAAACTCAACTTCTAGAGTGGCTCTGATACTTCTTGAGGTTTCCTCTTTGCAGTTGGGTTTCCTCTTTCTCAAGAATTACTGATATGAAGAGTTTCTAGAGTTGGCATCCGCGGTACGAACCTCTGATTCGTGGCTTGATTTGCCGTCAAAGCCGAGTTTGCCTCTCTGAGGGTCTCATTCTCCAGCTCTAGTTGCTGCAAACGTTGTGTGTTCTCCTGGAGTGTCTTGGTATGAGTTTTTATCTGCTATCTCAAAGCCTGAAGCTCTGCAGCTGCGGCATCAACTCCAATTGGAGCTTGATCCTTTCCAAGTTTCTCCATCTCTCCTAGTCTTTTTTTGCAAAGTTTCTAGCTGAGATCGCATCTCCTCGTAGGTGAGCTCTGTTCATCTAGGTGTAATGTTTGCTGATTCATGATTACCTCCAACAATCATCACGTAGCTGTTTTTGAAAGCTTCCCCTCCTTCTAGCGCCAACTGTTACTGGTGATTTTGGTCGTTCTTTGTAAGCACTACAGAAGCTGGAGGTTAAAGAATGTTTAGCGAAGGTAGTTTGAAGATGTTCTAAGCTTAAAGATCAATAATGGTGAAAAAGATGTGTTGTATTGAATTCTTTAGCCTAGGGTTTCGTGTCTCCATGTTTTACCCTTAAGCTTTATATTTATACATCGAATTCATGATTATCCCTCCAAGATTCGGATATATCATGATTATCTACAGAATATATGCATCTTTATCGAGAATATACATCATTATCTACTAACTTAAATGGTAAAAAAAAAAGCAACAGTCGGCGGTCGGCTAGCTTCCGGCTTTCGGCTATGCAAGGTCGTCCGGCTTCCTGCTTCCGGCTATGCAACGTCGTCTGGCTTCCTGATTCTGGGCATTCCCCAGCTTTGAGGTCTTACTGTTGTACTCTATCTAAGCCTGGGGGAATTTCGATGGCCTAAATTACTCCCAACAGGCGTTGTTGTTGATTTGTTTAGGACCATCAATCCTCGGGTTCAGTTTGGATTTCCTTTCATTCGGAAACCTCTCCTTTCGCAAGTGCATCCAAACTTGATCTCCCACATTGAAAATCAGTTGATGTCTCCCCTTGTTTGCTTGTTTCTCATACAACTTTTTTTTCTCCTCGATGTTCTTTCTAGCCTTGGCATGAATTTCTTTCACCATTTCTGCTTTCTTTTCCCATCAACACTAATTCTTTCACTCAAAGGTAAAGACATTAAATCCAAAGATGAGGTGGGTTTGAACCCGCAAACAATCTTAAATGGCGAATGCTTAGAAGCATAATGCATAGCATGATTATAAGCAAATTCATCATGTGGCAAACATTCTTCCCAATTTTTCATATTCCTTTTAATCAATGCACACAACAAAGTTTCTAAGGTTCTATTAACAACCTCGGTTTGCCCATCAGTTTGCGGATAACAAGTAGTTTAGAATAAAAGCTTAGTTCCTAACTTAGACCAAAGAGTTTTGCATAATTAACTAAGAAACTTAGTATCTCCATCTGAAACTATAGTCTTAGGCATCCTATGCAGACGTACTACTTCCTTAATGAAAAAATTCACAACATATAATGCATCATCAGTTTTATGGCATGCGATAAAATGAGCCACCTTGGAAAATCTATAAACAACCACAAAGATAGAATCTTTTCCTACTTTACTCCTACGCAAGCCAACAACAAAATCCATAGAGATATCATTCCAAGGATGAGTACGATTGGGTAAAGGAGTGTACAAACTGTGAGGCTAGATTTTAGACTTAGCTTTTTTGCACGTGACACACCTTTCACACAATCGTTCAACATCTCGTTTCATGTTTGGCCAATAGAAATGATCCTGCAAAATTTTCAGCATCTTGGCAATTCCAAAATGCCCCATTAGACCTCCACCGTGTGCTTCTCTAATAAAAAAAATCTCGCAAAGAACAGTTAGGAACGCACAGACGGTTATCATAGAAAAGAAATTCATCGTGTATAAAATAATGGCCAGCAGAAAATCACTCACAAGCTTTATAATTATCTTGAAAATCAGAATCAGATTTATAAAGCTCTTTAAGTTGTTCATATCCAAGCAGTTTAGCTTCAAGAGTTGAAAAGAGAACATACATTCGTGATAGTGCATCAGCAACTATATTTTTCTTACCTTGTTTTTACTTAATGACATATGGGAATGTCTCAATGAGTTTGACCCACCTTGCATACCTTTTTCTGAGCCTATTCTAACCCTTTAAATACTTGAGAGGTTCATGATCAATATGAATAACGAACTCCTTTGGCCATAGATAATGCTGGCAAGTTTTCAAAGCACGAACTAAAGCGTAAAGATCTTTGTCATCAGTGGCATAATTCATTATGGCTCCTCCAAGCTTCTCACTAAAATAAGCTACGGGCTTTCTTTCCTGCATCAAAAAAACACAAATACCAATACCAGATGCATCACATTTGATTTCAAAAGTTTTCTAAAAATCTGGTAAGATTAAAAGGGGTGCATGAGTAAGCTTCTCTTGTAAGGATTGAAATGATGATTCTTGTGATTCTCTCCAGTTGAATCCCACGTTTTTCTTTATAACTTCAGTGAGTGGAGCTGCGATGGTAGTAAAATCCTTCACAAAATGTCGATAAAATCCGGCAAGTCCACGGAAACTTTGTACTTCGCTCACAGATTTTGGCCTTGGCCATTCTTGGATCACCTTTATTTTATCCTCATCTACTTTAACTCCATATGCACTCACAACAAAGCCTAATAACACAAGGTTATCCGTACATAAAGTACACTTCTTAAAGTTATCATAAAACTTTTCCTCGCGAAGTACATTCAGAACTGAGCGAATGTGCTTGACATGCTCTTCGAGACCTTTGCTGTAAATTAAGATGTCATCAAAATAAACCACAACAAAAACTCCAATGAAGGCCCTAAGAATATGATTCATTAAGCGCATAAAAGTACAAGGGGCTTTAGTTAATCCAAACGGCATTACAAGTCGTTCATATAATCCATGTTTGGTTTTAAATGTCGTTTTCCATTCGTCGCCTTCTTTCATCCTAATCTGATGATATCACTTTTAAGATAAATATTAGAAAAGATGTTAGAACCATATAACTCATCAAGCATATCATCCAAACGAGAAATAGGATGTCGATACTTCACCGTGATATTGTTAATTGAGGGACAATCTACGCACAAGCGCCAGCTACCATCAAGTAACACGGGCACAGCACATGGACTCATGCTTTCTCTGATATGACCCTTTGACATAAGTTCATCCACATGCCTTTGTAACTCCTTAGTCTCCATGGGGTTTGTAACACCCCTGATCAGGATTAGGTCAAAGTCAACCAATCTGCCGTGCAACAATCAAACAAGAACATGCACGACAAACACGATAACCTTAACCAAATGTCCCGACCAGGGATGCTACAACTATGCTCCTAAACACTCGACCCGAGTTTTCCAGAACAAATCTGGAATCCCAAGATCAAACGTTTGAGAACATGTATCCTAACGAATCCAAATTAAGGGTTTGCAACCCGCTTTCAGATCCGCTAGTTGGTTCGTCCCGGACAAGGACTAGTACCATATGGAACCCAAGTACTTGGCAAACATACTTTATTCATATAGTACTTAGGTTCAAATACATAAAACATATATACGGTCGACCATTTGTAAACCGTACTTATTAAATTACATACTCATTTGCAAAAGGCACAAACTCCACGCCAGCAGCATAGCTCCTTAACCCAACAGATATCCACGAAGGTTACCTGCAAAACGAAGAGTCTAATGAGCAACTAATTTGCTCAGTGA
>OVAN01016245.1:0-10726 GCA_900406275.1 Anastatica hierochuntica
CTAAATTTCTTAAAAATTGTATAACTTTTTGTGTAATTAAAATTTTCGATATCATTTTTTTTAACATACAAAAATCTTATTAAAGTGTTGTTGGGGTGTTGGGAAAAAAATAAAAGAAAGAGAGAGAGAGAGTGGACACATGTTTGAGAGTGGAGTGGTTGGGGAGTTTTGTAATTTCACTTGAAGAGAGAGAATTGGTTTTATAGGTGTTAGTTAAAAACTTAAATAATCAAGTTTTCATGAATATAGAACCAAATTTCTCTTATTTTAAACTCAAAAAATCCATATAATGAGTTTGTTATACAATCTGGAACAAAGTAATGAAAAACAAATTCAGTGGTATTCAACCATTGATTCTACACCAACTTATCCGCGACTTGATTGTTTATTCTTGGCGCCCACCAGAATGTGATGGATTGGAACTTCCGTGTCCACCATTGTATTTTATGGATCCAATTTGCAACAATGAAACTTGTTCTTTTGTGTTACATAATCTCATTAACTTTTGTACTATCCCTTTCCATTATGACTTGACGGTATCTTTGAGTCCAAAGATTTTGCATCAATAGCAGTAGACTCTGTAACTCCGATTTTAGAGACGATTGAACTCGCCGACCTGTAGCTTGCCCTGCACCTAAGAATCTGCCAGTATTATCTCTTATCACCACCCTGCAATGACATTAGTTTGAGCATTACGACACCCACCATCGTAGTTACATTTTATGCAACCCATTTCTGGTTTCTCCCATGTCAAAACCTGTCTATGGTCCACTTCTTGTCGGTTTGCTCTGCTTAGCTGTTCTTCCTCACAATTTTGTTGTACCCATTCCTCTATCTCTTCTCTTGCCAATCGTAATGTTTTCCTCCAACTAGCTTTTTTGTTCAAAGACCAGCTTATTTCGACTCTTCCAAATTTTCCATAACACCATGAAAGGAAGAATTTTATGCACTTACATCACCCTTTGAGTTCGAGTGTTCTCTAACATTGCCATCAATTGATTATCTAACGACTCACTTTGGTCAAAGAGTACCGGTATTCCAACTTCAGAAGCCTCCCAAATTTGTCGAGGATAAGGACAAGTAAAGAACAAATGTTCTGTTGTTTCTGATTCCATTGAGAAATGTACACAATAATCCTCTCTAATAATGGTTCTTCTCCGTAGCTCATGTCGAATGGCCAAGGCTCTTGAGCATAATCTTTAAAGGAAAACCTTTATCTTTGGAGCAACATTAAGTTTCCAAAGTCTGTCTTTAATAACAATAGGGACAGGAATACGAGCTGGCTCCTCTTCATCCATATGTAAAGCCACCCTATACCCCAATTTGACAGTTTAGTGTCCATTCTCTGTGTAATGCCATCCCAAGAAATCATCACAAGTATGTGTTGGAATGATCATATTGAGTACTAGCTCCACATCCTCTTCCGCAATGGCTTCCCTAACTTTGTTTACATCTCATATGTTTTTATGAGGCGACATCAAATTAGAAACAACTCTCACCTTTGTACTTCCTTCTTCTCTTGCCTTGGAAGTCGAGGTATATAATCTGGGATCCAGGGATCCAACCAAATTGAGGTATTATCGCCATTCCCTATCAATACTCTATAACCTTTCTTTATCAAGGCTTGTCCACGTAGTAGAGATTGCCACTCATAGCTTGGATTTTTGCCCCTTGTTGCATTCAAAATATGTCTTGTGGAGAAATATCTTCCTTTCATAGTTTTTGTCAATAAACTTTCGAGTCTTCTCATCATGCTCCATTTTTTTGCTAACAAGGAATCATTGAACTTATATATGTCTCTAAAACCTATACCGCCTTCTTTCTTAGATGTGTTCATCCTCTTCCATGAAACCCAATGCATCCTTTTAGCATCTTGAAACCCATTCCACCAAAACTTAGCCATAGCAGCTTCAATCTCTTCACATGTAGCTTTCGGGAGTTTAAAACAACTCATCGTATAAACCGGCATCACCATCACGATGGATTTGCGAAGTACTTCCTTCCCTCCTTGGGATAAAAAAACTTATTGTTCCATCTTGTCATTCGATTTCGAACCTTCTCTGTTATGTACCGAAACAAATCCACCTTCTTCCTACCAAATCTTTCCTGTAACCCTAAATACTTGGTGCATCCTCCGCCGTTAAATATATGTAGATGCCTTTGTATTCTTGTCTTATTGATCTTCGCTACTCTGTTACCGAAAGTTATAGCCGAATTTCATGTGTTAATACTCTGCCCTGAAGCTTGTTCATATTGATAAAGAATCTCCTTTATAGCTTTACACGATATGTAGTTTGTGTTGTAGAAAAACAATGAGTCGTCTGCAAAAAGGAGATGGGTAATCCCAGGGCTTATATTACTAATCTTAATACCTTTGATGTCTCCTCTTCGTTATGCTTTCTGTAACAGGTGGGATAAGACTTCTGCATAGAGGATAAATAAATAAGGTGACAAAAGGTCCCCTTGACGAATGCCCCATTTAGGTTGTATATGACCCTTTGGCACTCCATTGATGTTAACTGAATAAGACCCCGTTCTGATACATATCATAACCCATTCAATCCATTTCATTGAGAATCCCATTCTAATCATCGTCATCCGAATAAAATCCCATTCCAATCTGTCATATGCTTTCGTTATATCTATATTTATAGCCATGAAGGATTTTGAGCAACTTTTGAGCACATTAAGCGCGTGAAGGATTTCATGAGCTATGAGCACATTATCTGTAATGTATCTCCCAGGAATAAAGGCAGCTTGTTCGTCTGAGATAATACTTGAGAGATGCTTTTTTAATCGGGCAACAAGGATCTTAGAGATTATTTTATAACTTACGTTACAAAGCGCGATGGGCCTAAAATCGTTCATCATATTTGGACTCTTTGATTTAGGTATAAACAAATGTTTGTGTGATTGTGTTTGTTATTGAGTGAACATCCACAAAGAACTTCTTCACCTCAACAATCACTTCTCCCTTAATCTTCTCCCAAAAATTTTGATAAAATGCTCCTGTAAACCCATCAGGACCTGGTGCATGCGTCATCCCAATCGCAAAGACAGCCTTTGATATCTCATCTTTTGTTACACTTCTCATCAAGTCTTCATTTATCCCCGGAGAAACTCTTGTGGCAATTCCATTGAACATGTGAAAGTGATGATTTAGAGAAGTCAATTAACTCTTGGACTGTTTTGTAAAGAAGTTTTCTACCACTTCAGCTTTTTTGTTATTACCTCTTTGTTTCAATCCATTATCATCTAATATGGAGTGAATCCTTTTCTTCAAGGCTCTCTTCTTAGCAGAGTGAAATAAGTATTTTGTGTTTTGATATCATTATCTTAGCCAATTATTATGACATTTGTTCTTTTAAAACACTTCCTCCTTAGCATATGCCGAATTCAGTGAGTCCCTTAACATTTTAACTCTGTCCACAACTTCTCCTTGGTCGATAGCTTCCTGCAACTTATGTTTCAGCATGTGAATCTTTTCCTTGGCATTGGCTCGATGTCTACGTTTCCATTTTGATATCTCACTACGACACAGTTTCAATCTTGTTGTAAGTTCCTCTCCGTTGTGTCTCGCTTTGTTCCATCCATGAACAACCGCATCTCTGAATTCTTCATTGTGCACATATCTATTATCATAGATGAATTGTCAACACTTAACTTCCTCTTCTTGGTAAAATGTTGTAATGACTGGTCGGTGATCGGATATTCCAATCTCAAGAAATTCTGCATGAGAGTTAGGATATTGTTGAAACCATTCTGAGTTAACCATTGATCTATCAAGGCAACACCGAATATGGTGAGAATGTCGTGTACCAGCCCAAGAAAATATGTTTCCCACATACGGCAAATCGTGGAAATCGCACTGTTGCATCATCTTTCAAAAATCTACAAAGCTCCTTTCGGGTCTAAGGTTACCACCAAGTTTCTCTTCATTACCATGAATCTCTTTAAAGTCACCAATAGCCATCCACGACCCTCTTTTATGAAGAGCAAACTATTCAAGTTGTTCCCAAACATAGTGTCTTAGAGAAGAATCGGGGTGACTATACACGCAAGACAAATTATAGAGATTTCCATTACCTTAAAAGGAGTCGTCTACAATATTAGGAGATTGAAAAAAAACACTGAAATAGAAGTTGAACCTTTCCACATAACTACAACGCCACCACTTAAGTCCGATGGAGGAATCAATACACATTTCTCAAACCCAAGATCTCGACACACTCCTTTGACATAACCATCTTGTTGTTTTGTTTCCAATAGACAGATGATATATGAGAGATATTTTCGGTTTATATCTTTTAGGTGTCGAACTATCAGGTCATTACCCAAGTCTTGAAAGTTTTAACAAGTTATCCTCATGGCGAACGTGGTGATTTTGGGTCCACCACACCTCCGTCTTGGTCGTCATTGTCTCTCGCTCCACTGCCTTCTCCTCTCTCCTGGAATCGCATTCTGCATTCAAAATCAATCAGGTTTTCAACATAATTCCACTTTAGAGATGCTCGATGATAATCACCATCAATTTCTAAGTAGGTTGCATATAGATGCATCATATTCTCCCAATCATCTTCTTTAGTTCTCATAATCGCCTTGCCCTTCAAATTTACTTCGTCGACAATGTTCTGGTTGATTCTCACCAGATCAGTGGTATGAGCATTAGTCACGCTATTCTCAGAAGCTATGGCTCCCGTGATCTGAGAAGTAGCAATATCGATGTCCGCCTTTTGCTCTGTATCTTCGTTTCCAATATCCACAACTCTGACTTGATTATCCCCGTCATGTTCTGCACCTCTATCGTCACCCGCTATTTCAGCTTCCATGGTTCAGCGTTGTGAAGGTTACCTTATGGTACATGACTCCTTTGTCCCTTTCCATTCTCTTCCTCAGGATTAATTTCACGTATTATGACCCCTGGATTTTCCCTATGATGTCTCTATTGATTGTCACCTGGTCCATCATCATTTTTTCATCCATGTTTTCTTCACCTCCATTCTGAACCAGACACGCAACGGAGTCGTGTGTGAGCATCCCACACACTTCACAGAAGCCACGAAGACGCTCGTATTGAAAAGTCAACAACGTGTTAACACCAGGTGAGAATTGAAAGTTTCTCTGAAACCGTAGTGGTTGAGTAATCTCCCAATCTATTCTGACCCGAACAAATTTTACTCTTCCTGCTGCATTGGGATCATAATCGACCTCTAGCAGTTGGCCAATGGCTCTTCCGATGTGAGAAATGACCTCTCTAATCAGAAATTGAAATGGGATCACCTTGACTTGAATCCAAAAGGCTATGCAGTTCATTTCGAGGGGATTGATGAGTGGAGTCCATCTTTCAATTACCAACATTCGATCGGAAAAAGCCCATGGAACTCGCTGCAACACCATTGACATTAACTCCTATGAGGGGAAGATAAAATGGAATCTCCTCCCTTTAATGATACAACCATGGATCGGGCCTTCCATGCCCTAAATCCTTGGGAGATTCACGATGATTGATCGGAGGTTTTGTTTTCTCGGCATCGTTGGCCTCCCAATAATAACAAACCGGTTCTCCACCGTAGCTTCATTCACCACATCTGGCGGCAATGCAAAGGGTTCATCCTCCACCACTAAATCAAGGTCTTGAACCGCTCTCCATAAATATTCCGCCATTGCAGTGTGTCTAGTGAAGATTCGAGAAAGAATTTGGAGTAATTGGTATTGTTTGCAGATGTAAAGAAGAGAAAGGCGTATCCTTTTCTCTTTATAATTGCCAATTTGAATCAAGTATCTCTTAATTGCATCACAATGTGCTTTCATCATGGGGATAACCGCCGAACCATGAAGCCACTCCAAGATAAGCCCCCACTACGCTGGCGAAATTTCGCTCAACCGTCAGGAGGACGATGAGGGCAAATAACTGACACTTAATCGCCATTACAATCGCCATTTTTAAAATATTTTTCTTGTTATTTTAAGAAGACTACCTTAAATATTCTCTAACATCATTTTCTAAACAATTTATTTAATTCCAAAAAATGAATAAAGACCACTAAAAAAACACCACAAACATAAAATAATATTCAAAGATCCAACTATACATTAATTGGATAATCCGGATCCAACACGATTGAATTCATATATATATATATATATATACAATTTTCTTTTTATTTTTTTGTCAAAGAGAATTTCTCTTTTTGAAACCAAAAACAAACATCTCCCTCATGCTCTTCATTGGTGAAAGCGAAATTCAAGGGTATAACTTGGTATGAATATCCTAATCTTTGGTAAGTTAACTTTGATTTTAGGTTGTAACTCTTTAATTTTATGTGATTTCATTTACAATCTACATTGATTTTGTGTTTCGAAATTTCAAATGCAGCTTATATAGATTGGTGAGTCGGTTGGTGAAAATGTTTGATGATCGGGTTAAAAAAAATATCCATGAGAAGTGCAATGGCATTGATAGTAGAGTAAAATCTCTAGAATCACATGTGAAGTTCATGGGACATGATGAAGAGTAAGTGGAAAAAGAAGGTGGAGAGGATGAGGAGATGGTTCAAGAATTAGGTCTAGGGAATGAGGAGATGATTCAAGAATTAGGTCGAGAGAATGAGGAGATGGTTCAAGAAGATGGTCGGGATAATGAGATAATCCAAGAAGTAGTTCGAGACACTGATGTGGAGATGGTAGAAGGCCGAAAGAATGAGGAGGTGGTTGAAGAAGTTCAAAGTGTCCAACCAGAATTAAAAGTGATAGAAACAAGTGGTGATGGTTATGTTAGTGATGGTGATGGTGATGGTGAAATAGAAGTGCAACTAAAGGAAGTGCAAGATGAGTCAAGGGAAAAGAAAGAGGAGAAAAAATTCATCTTGTACGAGAGAAGAATAGAAAAAATAGAGAAGGGGAAGAAGGAGGAGAACCAAGTAAATTTCCTACAAAAAGTTCAAGTGTTTCACTAAGAACCATCGGGGGACAATCGCAGTTAGAAGTCTTAAGGAATGTTAAATAATATGTTCGTGTTATTTTTATTTTTGTTTGTTTTACTTGGAAAAACTTTAAAAACTATGTTGTTTTGATTTGAGTAGTTTGGTAAAACTTGAAAAAACTATGCTAATTTGGTTTGTGTAGCTTGATAAAACTTAGAAAAACTATGTTATTTCAATTTGTTTGACATAGTCGTATTTGGTATAACTATTTAATTTTCTATTTGTATAACTTTTCTGACTTGCTAAAACTAAGAATAATTGTTAATTTCTTTTTTTTAAAATTTATTAAGATAGATAAGCAAAGATAAACAAAGTTTTACCATACAATTACAAACTCAACTATAAAATTATGCCCTGCCTATAATCGCGAGAATATAACCACTTAAAATGACAAGCCTCATTGGTTCCAATGGCTTAATCCTCTCATTTGTGGGTTCTTCCGTCTTCTTCATTTTGATCTTAATAAGTCGGACTTCTTCTTCGAGAATACAAACTTGATAATCCAACTGTGTTACCTCATCTACCAATGTCTCATCAACCCATTTAAACGCATGACTATAGTCCATAAGCTACATTAACTAAAATGTTAGTAATGATGACTATGCTTAAAATAATACGAAATTTTGTAAACAATTGAAGAAATTAGCCTTTCTCCACGGCTTACACACATCGGTAGTAATGACGATACATATTATGGTCTGATTTTGAGATTCTTTAAGTGATTGGCTTGCCACACCAGCATCAAGTTGGTACTCCCAGGATTTTAACGCTTCCTCGACCACCACTCAAAATTGAAGCTCTCGATGCATGACTCATTGTGGTGAAGTGAGTAACTTCAGAATGAAGAGAGGATGAGGTGAGAGACTTTTTCGTCGTGGTTGAGTGAAAAAGGGAGAGAGAGAAACGTGTTCTGTTGGGTTTGAATGATGAGGGAGAGAGAGAAACCAGCGTTGAGTGAAGAAGGAGGGAGAAATGGGTAAGAGAAATTATACTTTTGCATTTTACAATTTAATTGGTTTTACCACCATCTAACGTAATATTTTTTATTATATGGGAACATTATAAATATATCCAGGCAAAAAAAAAGAAATCATTTTTGTGACTTCCGTAGTATTATATGATTAAAGTCAAGAAGTCTATAATATAATAGTTTCTCAACTCTCTCCAATTTGACGACACGTCATCACCTCTTTGAAAGACATGTGTCATTTACAAGAAAATGTCTTGTCCAATTCCTAATTCTTTCGCATACCAATTCTCCTTCCTCTAGTGCGTTCAATCCCCAAGAATCAGTTGCTTTGTATGTGTGTTTCAATTGCTAAGAAAAAGAGCAGCAACACCGAGCCATCAGAGGAGTTGGAGATACTCAGGCCGACACATGTGTCAAGAAGAAATCAAAGGTTGTTACATGGCGTGGACCAGCAGGAGAGCTTATGACTCAATTTCAAACAACGACGGAGAAGTTGGTCGGAAAGTGATGATTGTGTGAAGGGTTAATTCTAGAAGAGTTCATTTCTAGAAGCTTGTGCCTAAACATTAATCTTTTTCTCTGTTATCTGCTGCATCAAGAACTAAACTTATTGTATCTTCTATGTAGGGAAGTAGCACTAAGATCCCATGTGGCTAGACGATCCTCACTCAAGCCTGAGCATCCTTCTTCGAGAAACAAAGTATCGATGTAGCAGGTTAGATCCAAAAACTAAAATGCTTGTCCTCCTTTTCTGACATTGAAACTAAATGGCATTTTTATGATTTTCATTCAATCATAAACCAAATTTTCCTTATGCTTTGCTTAACATTTTCGTTCTTTTGATAAAAATCATTACTTAATGTTGAGGGGGAAGATTTGAGAGTTTCTACAATGTATTATTTGAAACAATTTGTGTATGTGTGTTTCTAAGTGTGATCATCATTTGTATGTGTAGAGCCCAATAGATTTGAATCCACCAAAGATAATATAGAAACGAAAACATTGTTAGGGACTAAAGAATAGGTACGAGGAAGATGAGGTAGAAAGAACACATATGCGAACTCAACACAGAGGTCTGAAAGGACTTTGATAAAAGGTACAAAGGCTTCCGTTAATCCACCACCAAAGGATGAGGTTTTGGGAACTTTTTGTTGAGTTCAAAGTCCAATAACGAATTCTATCATATTTTTTCTATAAGATTCTAAAATATTGACATACTTTTCACATAATTTTGTTCATTCTTTCTGTCATAATCAAATAGTGACTTCATTGCTTATGTGACTTCATCAAATATTTTGTTTTTTCCCAAGTCAAATTATCTATACGCAATAGTTAAGTGCCAATTTGCCATGTTGGGTAGTTTAGAAAACCTATTTACTTAACAGAAAAGTTTGTTAACACTTACAACTTTTGTGGAAACTTACAGTGGTTTCGAAACGTTTCAAATTGCTTTTAGCCATGAGGTTTTGAATCATTAACATTTTCTATGTAGTATTTTAAAAACATATTCAACTAAATTTCAAAATTGTATAGGTGCTTTCATAATTTGAATGTTCTCCACAAGCCCAAAATAGTGGAGTAAAAGTATTTTAGTATAGAAAATGTAGACGTAATTGCTTGGTATGCATATTTTAGCACAAAAAAACTATGCAAAAAGCATTCCAACAACATAACTGTAGCAATGAAAATATAAATACAAACGTAATATTAAAAACTTATAGGAAACAAAACTCGCACGTATACGTGAGTATCGGCCTAGTATATTATAAAAGTAAATATTGTTTCATGTACAATGAAGAGCTTAATGAAAACAACAATTTGAACATTTTAATTTTATTCATTTGTTTAACTTACAAACGTAAGTTATATCAATTTATTTAATGTGCATTTGTATTTTTTTTTTAATTGAGCATAGTTTTCTAATTGAGAGTACCAAGAAATGCGTAGTAATGGGTAATAGTATCATTAATAAAACAAAGAAATGTATAGTTATGGGTGATAATATCATTAAGAAAAAATTTTTACCAAGCCATGTAAAAAATGTTTCGTATTTACCAAGCCATGTAAAAAATGTTTCAACGAAGCGCATAGTCATACCATTACGAATATAGGTTTTATTAAGTTATACAAAACAATACTACAAATTAACCTTGGTCTTCACTACCTGATATGATCATGACCAGCAAAGGAACGAAAGAAGTTAAAGAGATAAAGCAACAGCTTGAACCAGAGCTTAATGGAGTTAAAGAAGGAGAAAAGGATTTGCTTGAAGCTGAGGAAGTAGAAGACAAAGACTTATATGTGCCTCTTGGTCCAATGAATCGTTCCAAGGCTGCAAGATTCAAGCAAGTTTTACAACAACTCTTATACACTATCCAGGGCAGTCTTGAGTATGCTTATCTAACTACTCTGGTTGTGATTCAAGCTACTTGAGCAAGTCATCAAGAGAGGTGTTGTGACTTACACTCTTTTTCTTCACTTGGTTTTGTCCCAATGGGTTTTCCAAATAAAGTTTTTAATGAGGTAAGGCCACAACACTTAAATAAAACATCTCTTGATAAAATTCAAGCCCAAAATAAGTGATATATTATATGCTCAAAGGGGGTGACGAAATTCAGAGGAAGAGGAGTCAATTTTATGTTCAAACTTAGTATTTAATTTCTGTTTTGATTTCCTAGGCTTTGTGCATTTACAAGCCTTTAGTTCTCATGCACTCTCTCTTTCTCTCTCTTTTCTTCTTTATATTTTCGTGGCCTCTCTTGTAGAAAACTTA